>JACJUM010002971.1:4148751-4193449 GCA_020976665.1 Heortia vitessoides
ATTATTTTCAAATTTTATTCACACTATTCACAAAGATATTTTATCTGTGTTATTCCAAATGAAGAGATATTATAGTTAACATAACTACATTCGTAGGGGTGACCACTTTGAATTTGAACATTGATTGATTTGGGGAAGATTTGGAACTACTAATAAGAATAAAAATACTAGATTTATCTCATATGTATTTTCATTTATCCATTTATAGCATAAATGCCTATATTTTACTATAATGATATTATTATTGTTTAAGGCTTAATATAATAATCACTATCTCTTTATGACTAATCCTTGTGTGAATATTGTATATGTTGTTTCCTCTGATCTTAAAATAAATATTTAACAAGGAAATTAATGTTTAAAAGTTCTTTAATGGTTTAGCTGCTATCTAAAGTATTCACTGTGTAAAATATTATCATTTATCTGCTTTTTAGTGCAGTTAATCAATATATTCTAAGCGATACTTATGTTCCAACATCAGTTCCCCTCATTTTCTTCTGGTGATGGTTATTTTTTGATAAATTATGATAATCCCTGAGGTTATTGTCACCTTTTGATCTCCCAATACAAAACAAGTAAACTTTGTAGGAACTATTTGAACAGTACTTTTCTGTAGTAGGGATCATAAGAGGTGATTGAGGTAACGGAACCAGAAGGTGGTATTATGTACATCTAAAGCATCATTATATTAGTAGTCCACTGATGGACTTAGGACCAAGAAATGGATAATTTTGCTCATAATTGCACTGGGCAAACATGTTGTGAAATTGTAGAGCGTAGCTTTCGCGACAAGGATGCTCCTGCCCATTACTGCCCTGTGCATGTGAGCTACCCTTTTGGATGGATATACCGCCATCTTTCAATTCTGGTACCTTAATAGTTTAATCTAATAGACTAAAGAAAAGCAGCAGTACTCCCATCTCAAAGTGACCAATCTCTTAAAGTAGATGTTATATGGTTGCCATGATAATGATGAAGATATGTTAACTTAGTATATTGATCAACTGTAGGATTTACATTATAAATTATAGATATGTGTACATACTTAAATTTGTTAAAAATTTTTGTCTACTAAAGATTGAATTTGTAAAATATTTGTTATTAATGGAAATAAATGTTGTTCAGGGTGAAGGTGCACCAACAGTTAGAAAAGGAACTTGTGCGAATCATGTTAAACATGTTGCACAATTCTTCCCGGGATTCCACCTCACGATGCATGCAAGAACAGAAGACGATCTTGACGAGAAAGTTATACAGGATAAATTAGCAAAAGCTGGGTCAGCATTCAACTTTAAGGCTAGCAGACCAGAAGAGCTGCCACCTAGTGGGCCTATTGGTACTGCTTATCACAAGGTTAATCCAGGTATGTTCAGATTTAGATCTTTAATATAGTGGCATAGTTTTTGATGTCCGCAACTCATCATTTTTGTACATTAAACTCTTAAACAAAACAACATCTTTAAACATAACTTGATTAGATTAACAGTTATGAATATGGCAGCGTCGCTCGAGTTATTTATATTGGCATCAAAAGTTGTTATTTATATTGTTATTTTACAATTTAAAAAACAATAGATAAACAATGTTTGTCCTGGTTGGGGATAAAATTATATATTGTTGTTTTTATATGTTATATTTGCCGTGTTTAGCTACGAAGCAGGCTATAAATTGTACTAATTGACAATGATCTCTATGTATTGGGTATTGAGTTCAAAATTATTAAAAAATCGTTTTTATATTATTAAATCGGCTAACAAGCATACGGCCCGGGTAAGTAAGCGGCATCTTAGCATACAGACATGTCATTAAAAAGATATGAGCTAATGATATTATGTCATCACCAAGTAATTTTACTGTTTCTCTCTCACTTCAAACGGAACACCAATGCGAGCGCTATTAGTTATGATCAACTAGTTATTATCAAAATAAGATTTTTTTTATTTTCTGTTGTATTAAAGAATAAAAATATTGATGATTATGTATTCGCTAATCTATACTAATATCATAAACAGGAACTATTTGTTTGTTTGATTGGTACGATTTAACTCAAAATATACTTTACCAATTATTATAATATTACATAAAATCAAAGTATAGAACACTACCTAAAATTGAAGGCTGATTCTGAGTGTTCAATGAATGACAAGACACAATTTATATTATTGTGCGAATGTAACGAATAAACTCAAAAACTACACGATTGATTACAAACAATATTTTATTTCGTAAGTTATAATATCGTCAATTTATATCAGCAATTTGTTTATTGTACTCCGCGGGTAAATCCGCGGTGACGTGCTAATAGGTAATAATACCAAAATTATATGAATAGCCTGTCTTAGGATGTAAATACATATTCATTGGATGATTTAGTTTACAAACATAGGCACGTCTCAATAAAAGTACGTAATACTATTCTGCTTTTACAATTAACACTGCTTGTAAAAAACGACTGCTAAGATCATTTCATTTGTGTAGTAGAAGCCGTGAAAGCTGATATTTTTTTATCGGAAATAATTTTTTATGTATTCATTTACCTCCATGGCGTCACGTGAAAACTATTTTACAGCACAAAAATTGTCAAAAGAGATTAAATTTAGTAAGAGGTCTTTGAGAAGAGGTACAAATAATGTCTTTATACTAGGAATTAGCGAGTTGATGTGACAGTGGACAGAGCACTTGGCACGTAGAAAAGTCGAGGAGGTCGATGGAGCGTATGGTTCTGGAATGGAGAGCACGCACCGGCAAGTGCAACGTAGGACGTGAACCCATAATTTGCATAGCGATCTGTTTTAATCCGTGGATGCTGGCCGCATACAATCGGTCTTATTGAAAAATGACCTCGGAAAGTCTATGTCCAGTAATAGGCGTCCAACATAATATGACTAGCAACCGACTATCATCATCATCTTCATAGCAGCCGTAAAACGTCCACTGCTGGACATAGGTCTCCTAAGAAAGGGGAAATTTGCTTGCACGGCTGCACAACGCGCCAATTATAGGCAACATTCGTCTTTAGGATGTCGTCTGTCCAGCTGTAGACTTTCCTTGGCTGCTTTAATGATGATAATGATGATGAATAGTTCCGAAACGCGGCCGAATTTTCAATTTAAAATTACAGTGAAGACTAAATTATCTATGTAAACATGTACGTGGAGGTCTACTATATTTAAATAAGAATAAATCCTCTGCGGTGCCTTAAACTCGCTTGGCGAGTTTATTGTCGCAGATTCCCATCACATCACAATATTGGCATGAAAATATTGTGTCGTTGACATTGAACGTATTGTGATTAATTACATTTATATTATTTGTTTCAGTAAAAGAGATCAATTCAAAAGAAAGAGATCAGTTTTGGCTGAAAGAAGAACAAGAAGAAAAAAATCGGGTAGAAGCCGAAAGGAAAAGAAGAGATGAGGTATTTAATTGTTACATCATTATGCATATTACATACTACATATGTTCGATTCCTCAGGGAAGCCATAAAGTCGTTGCGGACGGAAAGCAAGTCAGGCATATTACTTCATAGGTTTGGGTAATGGTAAGCGGCATCGTACAATGCAGACTCTGGTGTCATCACAAAATAATATCCACGCGACTAATATTCTGTGCCGTGCGGTACCGACAAACTAGAATAGTATCTCCCCCTATACCCGGTGTCCTAAGAGGCTACCAGTACCGGAACGGACAGATGGCGGTATATCCACCCGAAGCAATATAATGCAACAGGGCGGGGATGTGCAGCAGCATTCCCAACTATAAGACTGCTCTGCGATAGCCCAGCTCGACAATTTTGGGCTGTCCTCTTTTCTTGGAGGCCTATGTTAGTAGAAGTTTTACGTCTATTATGATGGTGGTGATGATAATATTCCAGGAGAAAAGGAAAGCAGAAGAGGACCTTAGGAGACGCGATCAACTGGAAGCTTCAAGAAGAGCGAAGGCAGAACAAGACAAGTAAGTACTTGTGTTACAATATTTGTTTTATATTTTTAAAATAGGTTACCGGGGGAGTAAAATCCTCCTGTGCAAGGTGTAAGAGGCGACTGACGTACCGGAACAGACATTGCGGTGTATCCGTCCGAAACATCCGCCTAGCGTAAATAAAATAAGTTGGTATCTGCGGCATCTACGCTCGCTACGTCCTGCTATTACCAACACCCTTGCCCAGCGCGGCAATGTCCAACAGTGCGCTCCCTATGGCTGATAAAGATGATGATTTTTCAATTTTTAATTTGTCAAAAATTATATAATGTGTGCACTGGAAAGACAATAAAAGCGAAAGTTTGTAAAAATGCATGTTTGATACTTTCTCACGCAATAACTACTACATAATGGATTTAAAATGAATTTTACATGTCGCTATTAAAAAATAGGGGTTGGGAATAGAAGAGTGAGTAGGGTTGTATGTTTTTTTAATGCCATATAATAAAAAAACTTATTATCAAAAAAATAAAAAAATATTTTTTTGCGTGAACACCCTATCACCCGTTATCACTTAGAGGTTTGAAAAATAATTAGTGGCCGATTCTCAGACTTACTGTGACATGTGACATAAGAATTCTATATATTAGATAGCACATAGATTTATTGTCCAAAATGTAACAGTAAGTATAGTTAGCGCTCCAAACAACTGCCAGGTTCCGGCCCGCAAATCTGACAATCACTATGGTTGTGTTTGAGATGCAAACAGGGATGAAAGATTTTATTCATACAAGATCGGGCTGCTAATACAACAGAACATTCCCAAGTACGAATAGAGCTAGAGGTACCAATTCTGAGGAATTTTGGTACCTACATACCAATTAATAAATTATTATAATTAAACATAAAGGTTGTTAAGAGCTTGGAGAAAAAAATAGGCTACTTGAAGTACTACCTGTACCTATCCTGCGCAGACGAGCGGGCAACAGCTAATTCATTATAAAGATAATATGATATGATGACAGTCTTAGGTGTAGATATATATACACGATTCTGTTGACCACCGTTGTCATCTTTAATTAGAATATCTCGAAACCTGTTATCTCGTGTCCTAGGGCATCTCCCCCCGACGCGGGTGGAGGCCTGAGTGCCAGTGAGGCAGTCCGGCGGCAGCGATCGGCGGAGGCGCGCCAGCTGTGCGGCGCCTCCACGCAGGCCGCGCGCGCCCTCTTCCATCAGAACCTGGCGCAGGGGCAGATGTCACAGTACGTATATATGTCAGGAATAAAAGGGCAGATAAACTTAAAAGTTCAAGAGATCCGTGTAATTATTACCTCTGTCACTCTTGAGAACGATTGTCGTAAGATGATACTTCTATATAAAATGTACGTCGTGTGCTGTCGTTTAGAACGCCGCTAGTAACGTGTGGTACCGGCAGATAAGAATAGTATCGCTCCCTGTACTAGGTGTCGTAAGAGGCGTTTAAGGTACCAGAACTGTCAGATGGTGGTATTTCCATCCGTAAAAGTGTAGCTAAAATACACAGGGCGGGGATTGGCAGCAGCATTAACGTAGTGAAACTACACTCTGCAATTGCCTACAAGCTTGCCCAGCGCGACAATTAAGGGCAAAATTTTGTTCCATGACTGATATGATGATGAAAACGCTCGTTGGGTCAAGGATCGATTCCCGAACTGACATGAAATGTTATTTATCTTGTTCTGCATATTTGTTTATTTCTATTTTACAATAAATCCTTGAATTGAGAGCAAAATTATATAATGTGGTCTAAACAATCTAAATTACAATCTTTTTTGTAATTATATATTTCTGAATATCCCAAATCGCAGATCAACTTCAAACGTGCCAGAGAAACCAGTCCGCAGTTCAGTAATCGCTCAAAGGATAAACACATTCTCACAAAATCAAAGTCTCCCCCCCGTATCGCCGGTGAAGTTGCCAGCCAAAATCGAGACCAAGGCTACGTTACAAGAGGAGATGCAAGACCAACCCAAAACGAGCCCGCTCAAGAACATAGACAAGATAAAGATGAGCTTAGAAAGCCCATCGCAGATCCAATACGAACCGATCATAGATCCAACGGTCGACTTGAGTCCCAGTACAGAAACGGAGCCTTCCTCCTTCAGCGCGATCAACTACTCCGAGTACAAAGAAAACGAGGGGAATTACCGTGACATAGAGCCTGAAGCATTGAAGCAGAGCGAGCCAATGATAAAACAGAACATTCTAGAAAACGATATGTTCGACGCCTCCTACTCCAGTTCGAATGAGAACGACGATGATGATAGTGACAATAAATTCAGCACCATTAAGCGATCTCCATACAGCAAGAGTAATATTACAGAAGAGACCGAGCGGTCCGAGTTGAGCAGACAGAACACCGTCATAGAGAATGTCAACTATAAGAAAGAGAATGGGACGATGGGCGACCTGTCGCCGGAGGGGATGGACGAGGAAGGCACGATATACGAGGACTTGGACGATGACCCTGGGTTGACGGCGAGGGCTTTGTACGACTATCAGGCTGGTGAGTGCCTTTGTTTTCTGTCTTCTAGTTATCGTTTATGAGTTCTGTATGTGACAATCAAGCTGGTGTCTTCTTCCTTATGTTTTCTATTTACCGTCTATGAGTTTTATATGTGCTAATCAGCCTGGTATCTTAGTCTTCTTCCTTTTGTTTTCTAATTATCGGCATTGTGTATCCCTGTGAACCAGGTGTGGAAATATAAAAGATGATTATTTAAATTTGATATGATATACAAAAATAGGCGGTAGAGTAGAATAATACCTTCTCTACGAGGGGGCGACTAAGGAAACGACAGATAGCGGTATATTTATCAGCATATCTCAAATGAAACAGCTCGGAGAAGTGCGATTGCGACCACACCTGCCCACCCGCCTCAGTTCTGGGCAAAATCACCTCTTTCTTTGGAGGTCTAAGTTAGCAGTGAATAAACTACGGCTGCTGTATTAATAATAATAAGTTCACACAACATCTTATACATTGACTCCGTGATAAGTCGCTTAAAGCACTTCTGTTACAGACATCAGAGAAAAGAAGAATCAAAAATATAATAATTAAATTGATATATTCATCACCCACGTAGAGAACAAACACAAATATCATCATATATATTTGTCTTGGATGGGTATCAAACCCACGATCGTTAGCGCACAAGATAGGATCACTACCACCGGGCCCGTCTTTGATGAAACTTTTATCGTTTTTCTATTTATTAATGGGTGGTTATGTGGTGGGAACCCTGTTTATCATAAAAGCATTGTTATCTTGCAGCGGACGAGTCCGAGATAACCTTCGACCCTGGTGACATCATAACACACATCGAGCAGATCGACGCTGGCTGGTGGCAGGGGCTCGGCCCCAACGGAGTCTTCGGTCTCTTCCCCGCCAACTACGTCGAACTACTACCCGCTGTGCCCCAACCGCGTTAATTTAATCCTACAGCACATGGCTGGTGAGCGGTGTAATTGTTTATTTCTATCTACATTGCGCGATTTTCCAAGAATCCACGTACAGCGCCGCTGGAAACCGCGCATTCGATGCGTAAATTAATTTCGCGCCGCTTTGCGCTGGTGTTTATTAGACTTTTTCCATAAATATGACCGCGGCGCGATTATCTATTTACGTATTTATTGAGCGTTAGTTTTAAGAGTAAACAACGTGTAATCCCGCTTATCGCTCGTGTTCGCGATTGGCTTTAAAAATACGCGCAAATACGCGAATCGTGCGATTGGTGACTTTCACATACATTGTGTGTTTGTTCTTATAACACGCTACGATGTCGGTATCAAGCGCGCAAAGCTTATGTCACGAGTCGTGCCCAGTGAAGGTAGTGTATCCCAATATTATATTTTGGTCGATTCGGTGAACAGATACAATTTTCTATATATAACTAAAATCACATTACGGTTCGGTTATAACTGCATTAGATTTTGCCTAACCAGGGATTTGAATCGTTAAATACGCCTTACGCTTCCTTAACACTACCCGGCCACATTAACTTGGCCACTGGAATAAACGAGCGAGTTATAAATCGAAGGGTCAACGTAATTTGGCAATATAAGACGAAGAAATTACAGTGACATCGCTCTCGTATATGGTATTTGTTCATTATTCGTTCCCTCTCTGTTTACTTCTTTCTACAAGCTACTACGGCAGCAAGAGTGAGCTCAGTCTTCCCAACTATGCCATGTTTCCATTTCATAAGAGTGCTTTTAACGATTTAATTTACACGGAACGTAAATCTCAGAAATCCGTACTGTTTTAACTTGAGTTAACCTAGGATTTTGGACCGTATGGTTTATAAGTTATACATAGAAAACTGTTTTTTTTTACCTTGTTGACAAATACTTATGTAATTCTTTGTATCAAGTTGTTTGATCCATTTTGTGTCCCTCGGTGTGGATTTGTAAGCCACATGTTAAAAGAGTTAACATATTAAAATCATATAAATATTCAAGTATGTCTCTTATGCTGATGGATATAGGATTTTGTTTTGTAATACTTTCTACTCAATATTGATTTCGATGGGTGTAGGCAATCGCAATTATACTTTATTTTGATAATGATAAGATTGATTATTGCGTACTCTAGGTCTACAATACTGAGTGTACAAGTATTACGCAGTTAAAAGTTAGAATTGTACGCGTATGTTTTTGTTTAATAAATAGTAATATCTACTGAGTTGACTTTATTAACAGACGTATATTATTGTTTTGATAATGTTAACAATTACTGAATATGATGAAGTAACATGTTCGCAATATTTAACTTTCACGTCAAATTTTGATTGCTCAGAATAATGAAATAATACAAGAAATACCTAATTTCAAGATACCTACATAACATCAAATAATATATTTTACGTATTTATATGCCAGAACATATGTTTTAATAATTCATATGTCTAATTCTTATATCCTTTATATTTTATTTCTAGAATAAATTAATTAGTCACTGGTCGAGTTATTTTATTACTATTTATTACACAAATGGTTTTATTGAAGTTTGACTGTTTATAAATCAGCGTGACTATAAAAATTATGTTGAAAAATAACATGTCTATGATAGTTCAATACAGCGTACGTAGCATTAGTGAATTAGGACCACTTTTTCTCATCTTTTAGTGAATTTTGAACTTTATTTACGAATGGTACTTGTTACTAATTCGCGGTTTTAACTATCACCGACGAATGTAGTAAACGAGCGTACTGGTATTTGGAGTCGAGTCATGACAGAATTTAAAAAGACATGGTAGTTATATTACCAACACTAACATTTCGTAGACTGTGTCGGCCTTAATAATATTAATTATTATTAAAATGCTAAACTGAAAACGATTACTAGTATTATATTCGTAATTTTAATAAGTAAACACAAAAATATTGGTCACAAAAAAAAAATCATCAAACACACTTGACCTTTTGTCATTTACTATTTTTAGAATTTACAGTATTTTAATTATCCACACTTCATGTAATTACTGGTTATGACTTATACTTTTTTTTAGCAATTCTATGGTCTTTAATAATTGTTTATTTTGTTAACATTAATTAGTATTATGTTCAATGTGTTGTGAATGAAATGAAAATGTGTTACAAGCAATAATTGTAAACGTTTTTGTTATATAATTTATTTTCGAGTTTTGATACTCTTTTACACTTATCTAGATTAAGGTATTGGGATGTTATATTTTGAATGCGTGCAAAATTAACTTAATTGAAATATACGAAAGAAATAATTTGGATGAGACTTTAATGTGCAATCACTGTTTCAGATCAACAAAGTCTGTCAAAAACTTATATTTTACATTCACTTCAAAATCGGTTGATGTTTTTGATTGAGATTTTTAAGTTGATATATTGAAACCTTATAAACCTTGTGTGGAGTTAAGTTAATATTGCAGTGCATTGTTTTCGTGGCATTTTTGATAAGCGTATTTTTTCCACTTTGTTCATTGTTGACATGTGTAGTCTGTTTACTATGCGTAAATTTAATTTAAAATAAATACGCTATTGTGTTTATTAAAAATGCTATCGATTATTACTCGACTGCTTTAGATTTTGACTGCCTTCAACGCTTTTATTAGTACTTATAGCTTATTTTTAACATTGTCAATTTGTCAAGCTTCGTTTTAAAGACATGCTTAATCAATTGATGTTATATTACATGATGTAAATTTACTTTGACGTTCGTAAGCAGTTATATGATCTCTGCAGGGAAGTTCTGTAGTTAATCGTCGCTAATCATAAATTATAATACTTTTATGGTGAAATTATTTAATAGTGCCAAGATATTAAAATTTCAATAGAGGACTAATGTATTATTGAGAAAACGATTGGTTTCACTGTTGATTAGCTAATAATTTCTATACTAGTCGGAGATGGTAAATGTGGCATTTTTGAAATGTAATTTATATTTTTTTATTAATTAGACTGATCAGCCTTGTCATAATGTTTTGCTTCAGAAATTTTTTATCACTTTTTTATAGCTATTATAAATTGACATAGAGTAATATTGTATTTCTGTGTACACTTTCCTATATATTAAGAATAGTTCAAAGTTAGTGCCGATTTAGGGGAGATACGAAGGTTTCCAGATTTTAATTAGTAGTTATAATAACAAGATTTTTGCTAAAATACTTGTACTATAAAATTACACTTTTCATTCTTAAAATTGTAGAAACTACAGTTCACCAGTTAAAATGTTCTAAATTAGTATTTTTGTCCTTCAAAAAGATTATAATAAATTGCATTAGTTCCTTTTCTCCTTACCTCCCAGATAATCGCACAGTAACTCATTTTATATAAAAAAATATACCATAATATTATCTGAAAGAAATTGTGCCCCAATTTATAGACTTAAGACTAAGCTTGGCCTTTAACCTTCTATACATAATAGTAGTAAGCCATATAAGTGAGATGTATTTTTCGTATTTAGTTGAAACATATATACGTTCTGTATCTGTAATGTACCTAATATGATTGCAATATAATTTTGTGTATGGTGCTCCATTGTAACATAGGTTTACATTTGTATCCTATTTTCAAAATAAACAATTCCTAGACCCCGGAAGCAGTGTTTTATTTATTACTAGTCGTTTAGTTCCTTGCGGCAAATAAAAATAAATAACTTATATATTTTAAGGATAAAGTATCCCTTTTCCTATCCCTGTATCGTTCTTATAATCTCAAGTTTTTATAAAATAAAAAGATTCCTTTGTGATACGGTATCAGACGACACCAGGTCTTTTCCGTGGGGCTGTACATTTTCCTAGGATGGAAACTAGTTATTCCTGACGAAAATTTTCCTTGGTGCCAGATAATAACCGTGTATAGCCGTGAGAATAATAGACAGCCATATGTCTATATATCCTCACAAAATCTCAGACAGAATATGATTGTAGTCGAACCTAATAATGGGCTACTCAAGCAGTCAATCCGTGGCATCGGAAGTAAGGATTATATGTATGTGCAACAAAAATACTAGTATCCACTGATCAATTATTTATAATTACAAAAAATAGTAACAATTTATTAAAATTAAACACAGGCACAATTATTTAACAATATTCACTATCCCTGTACGGTGTTCCCTCTCAGAATATCTGAGAAAATTCCGTGTCGTGGAAGAGGAATCTTGTTGACTACATCTGGTACCACCTGAAATAATAAGTTACGGTAATGCATAATTTTGCAGTCTAAGATAATAGTGTTTATTTTTTTATCAGTAAAAAGTAGGATATATTTGAAAACTAAAAGGTGTCCTTTACGTTTTGGTGATCTTTCCTTCATTTATTTTAAAAATTACAGTAATAGCAATAATCTCATAAGTATTTATCATAAGTTTCGTTTCTGGCACAGAGAACTTGGATTTATTGCACCTACAATATGATGCAGCCTTACCTTAACCCTAACCTCCCTCGGCATATAGTCGTGGAAGAACTGGTAGAACTCGAAGTGTGTGCGCACGATGTCAAGTCGCGCCATCTCGAGCTTGAGTCCATTGACGGCGTCGGCCGACGCTGCGTCAGGCCGCCGCAGGTCTTTCGCGAAGTTGTATATGGTTTGGACAAGCTTTTCGGCTCGGACGCGCGCTTTATAATCGTACCTGCGAAAACATACTCCTGGATAAGTAAATACTCAACTTCTTTATTTGCGAATGTGATATATGAGATTATTACATATTATTTACTGTTGCAACAAAACGCACGCTAACTGCACCGACTGAGACGCAGCGCAAAAACCATTTCCATATGCATATTAGGATAATGAGTATTGTTATAAAGCAACTATGTTAATTAATCATGTTTATTATGAGAATTTTCAAAAACAGTGTAAACAGTCAGTAATTAATTTAAATATTTCTATTTATTATACAGTTACTAAAACCAGCATCGTACTAATACATGCGTTAAGTAAGAAAATATTTGATAAGTTGTCGCTTTTTAGGTAGTTGTGGAACAAATGCCTAAATATCATTGAGAGAGATTCAATTGAATTAAGACATCTAAATAAAAAAAAATACTTGATCAATTTTCTTTTAACACTTACTTTGGTTCTAATTTATTTTCTAAGTACTTATACAATCTTTTTGTAATCCAGGCTGCATTACTGGGCTGGAATCTTTTAGGTGGTTTATACTTCATGTCTTCCAGTACCTCTGGGGGTAAATTCTCTAATGATAATAATGCTGATTTTATTTGTTTAGACTTTGGCTTCTTTTGTACTTGTTTGGTGCTAGATTTGCGTGCTGGGAACATAGGCTTTAAAGGCACTTTGAAGGGGTTTGATATGTCTCTGGCTGGAGCTTTCAGGGAATTTCTTACTACTTCTTCCTGTAAAATGAAATGAGATCATACTATGCAATATATGAGTCTACTAGAACGAATTAAATATTGAAACATGATAAGGGCCACTTACCATTTTAAATTTCCGTTCCATATTCTGTTCTTTGATTTTCTGCAAATATGCTTCTAACGTGGTCTGTCTTGTCCTTTTCGATACATCGTGGTTTGCTTCGGTTGCAACGTCATCATCTTCATGGATATTAGAAGCTTCTGGCAACTCCGTTGAATTCGCTTGCGGGAATTTACTAGTTACTGATGTTAAATCATTGACTGTGGTTTGACGTTTGGCTGATTTTTCCATTACAAGTGCACGTAAAGACTTTCGAGGACTAAAATCTTTGCCGAAAGTTTGGCGGATGGTTTTTCTTGTTGTGCGATGTGAATCCCAGCCTGAGCCTTCTACGCTAGAGTTGCCTGTACCATCAGATAGTCCGGTACTTCCTCTTGACGGTGCGACACTCGGTCTTATGTTCATATTCCTCATCATGCTTGTCCTTCTAAGACTTATGTTGCGACCTTTCACCACAAAGGACTCTAACATATTCGTTTTATCATGAAGTATTGCTTCAGGCGAGTCAACTTTTTCCTTATTTCGGTTACGGCTTGTCGTATCATGCGATGTATTGGGAGTTTGTTCAGATTCAATCGGTTTGTTATCCGGAACGTCATCATTTGTATATTCTGTCTCTTCCTCGCTCTCTTGTTGGTCCATTTCCTCACTTTCCTCTTGTTCATTTTGTTCTTCAATTTCTTGACTGTCATCTAGGTCTTGCAATTTTTCAACTTCTTTATTTTCATCTTGAACATTCATACCATTTTCTTCTTGTTCATCTTCATCATTATTTTGTTGGTCGTTATCACTTTCTTCAATACTTTGTTCGTCGTCCTCATTTTCATAGATGTTTTGTTCTTCGTCATCACTTCCATCAATGTTTGGCTCTTCGTCATCACTTTCACCATTATTTTGCTCTTCATTGCCACTCTCATCATCAACTTTATCATGGCTTTCGTCGGCTTTATCCTCATGACTCTCATTCATAATCTCCTCTTGATCTTCAATGATTTTACTTTCATTTTGATCGTCTTGAATGACTTCACTCTGATTTTGATTATCATCCTCTGATTGATTTTCTTCTATAACTTCATCATCTTCTTGTACATTATCCTCTTCGCCATTTTCTTCAATGACATTTTCCTCTTCGTCATCTTCTTCAACGACATTTTCCTCACTATTATTTTCATTGTCACTTTCTTGATTTTCTTTAATAATCTTTTCTTCACTTTCATCCGGATCGTCACATCCTTGGCTATCTTTTATGACATTTCGCCCACTTTCATCTTGATTATCATTTTCTTGACTTTCCTCTATAGCCTTCTTATTACTTTCGTTTCGTTGCTCTATTTCATGGCTATCTATGACAGCTTTTTGACTATCATCATTTTCTTGATCCTTATTATTGATATCTGCTTCTTCTAGTTCTTCTGCTTCTTGGTCTTTGATATTTTTCTGATTATTGTCCATTTTATTTTTGGACCCTAGTTGATTACTTTCCGCTTCGCTTTCATTATGATCTTGTTCTAATTTATTTTGTTCATTATCAACATCCAATTCATGCCAATTTACATCCATGCTACTATGTCCATGTTCAATGTAATTTTTTTTTTGATTAAATACTATGTCAATTGGTTTATTTTTTATATCTATTTTATTATGGTCAACATTTTCGTTATTTATTTCTGCATTATTTCTAGTTTCATCACTTCGAATGATACTTTCTATATTTCTCGATTTATTTTGAGAAATTGATTGATTAATTACTTTTAATGTCTGTAGTTTGCCACTATTAGAAATAGATAAATTAGACGGAAAGTTAGAATTTGTTTCATTAATTGTAGCATCTTTTAGGGTCCTATTTTTAATTTGTTCTTCATTTGCAGATATTTTTAAATTGTTAACTTCGAGAGATTTGTTCGAAACTTTAAGTGGTTGCCGTGGCAGTTGATCATTAACATTAATATCATTCTTCTGATTTTCTTTATGGCTTTCACTTTGAGCTCTATGAATTTCCACATCTTGTTCCTCATATTGTAAACTCATACTCATCTCATCTTCATCTGATGACACTTCATTGCTTTCTTTTGTCACCTTTTCATTTACCTTGTTCTGAGATTGTATACTAACATTTTTAATTTGAACGCTTACATTCTGTGTTTTATTGCTTATATTCTGTGTGTGCTTGCTTATATTCAGTGTGTGTTTGCTTGTATTCTGTGTTTTATTGCTGGCATTCAGTGTTTTATTGCTTATGTTTAGTGATTTATTCTGTTTTGTATATACATTATTATCAATGTTGGATTTGTTACTTTTATTTGACTTATTGATAGATAGCTCTTTTATTTCAGCCACTTTACTTAGTTTCGGTCTCTTAACTGGAGTCCTAGCAGCCCCCATCATATCCTCTATTTGATGTTCTACCATAGTAGAAGATGGAAGAAATCCCCAATCATCAATTTCAACATCTGTAGCAATACTTGATGTTGGCGATAGATCTCTTTTACTACGCGAAGGGCTATCTGTTTTCTGGGTATCTTTTTGAAAGCCAAAAACCTTTGGTTGAATTTCAGATATCTCATCTTCGCTATCTGAAACTATGAAGTCAGCAAACATGTTTTTTCGTTTTGTGCCTGGTCTATTACCAAATAGGTTTCGTGCTTGTCCTTTCACCTCAGCTGCAACCATTTCTTTAGTTTTATTAATTGTTTTATTATATGAGAGGTTGAGAAGGGCATCTGGGAAAACTGGTTTGGTCCTTGGCCTGGAATCTTTGTTGAATAAGTTTTTTGGAGCAACAGTTATTGTTTTATCTTCAACAGCTGTCTTGTGTAGTTTGGCCAAAGTTTCCCTTTTTCCCATTATTTGGCCAAACTTCTGCTGTGTTGGATTGTCTTTATGAGTGAAAAGTTTACGCTGAGGTATGACTATACTACTTATGGATTCTCCATCACTGCTTTCTGGTAAATCTAGAGTATAATTTTTCTTTTCCTGACTGAAATGAGAAAATAACTATCAATAAATGTAATCAAAAAGTATAAATGTTTAAAAATTATTTCTCTGAATATTTACAATAATTATTTTTCTACAAGTGATAAAATAAATTCTATAATAAAATTTTTGAATATGCGCTAGATATACCTAAGTTTGTGTAACATTTACAGATTGGGCTGATATCTATACATATTTACTTTTAAATTAGTATATTTGGGATCAAATATTTTCCCACTAGGTGCAATGCCATATTCAGTAGTGTCCTTAACATGTGAGGTCAGAGTTGGATTCCCGTCTAGGACAGACAGTTATGTAATGAACATATGGGTTTATTTGTGTCTTTATTATAAATATGTATCAAGGTATTTTATTTTCAATTCTTTGGTTGGCCTGTAATTCATTAAACATATATTCATGTATTTTTTGTAATACAACTGCCATTTTTGTGTACCCTTTTCATTTAATAAGATTATCATTGTATTGCTAAACTAATGTGAAAGTAACTATAACCAAAAAAGTCTCAATTGTTTATATAATAAAATTTATATTTAGTTGTCTCACATGAGTCACACACAAAAAATGACCTACTCCATCCTACAATTTTTTGAAGTTATCTTTGCTCTCACAATTTGCTAGTAGAAAATGTTAATTATATATGTAACCAGCGTAAGTAATACAAGTGCGGAAGATTTTAATATTTACAAATCATTGATTATTTTGTTATTTTCCTGTAGATATAACATGTATATAATATGAACATGAATGCTGGAATAAAATAATGTATATGCCTCAAAATTCATTGAATTGTTGAGAAAATATAGTAACAGGTTAGACACAGATTGTAATTTTATAATATACTGAGAAGAACCAGACTAATTATCTAGTTTAATGTTAATTAATGGCTAAATTACCTTAAAACTTCAATGTCAATATATTCTTCTACCGCTGCATTAGTTTCAGGTCCCTTATTTTCTTTGAACACCTCCAATTCATCTCTCGAGTTTTCATCCAACTTTTTCCACCAGCTTTTTCCTGTAAAGTTGACATATTGAGATGTTTAATTATTAAAAGTAATGGTGATTGCATATATACATTAATATCTATAATGAGATTACAAAGACATGACACACAACAATTTTAAAATACAAAATTTAAAGTAAAATTACTAAACAATGCGTAAATTTTACTATTTTCTTCTTTTATATATCTTTACATCAATAAAAAAGGCCACCATGAATACATATACAGCATAATTGAATAGTAAAATAATGTGTTTGTTATCACTACATATCTAAAATTAGTCAGATATCTATTGTTTTTTGAAAGCTTTCCAATAGAATAGAAAATAAGGCAATAAGCGTATCTTACAAAAAATGCTATTAAAAGATCCTTAAAATTAAAAGAACAGGTATAAACTAATTTTGCGAAATAATGAATGCGATGTATTAAGAACTTCTGCTATATAATATACTTACTTCTTGGCTCTTCGATATCTGTATCATCGTTTAATACTGATCGCCTTTTAGGCAACGGTGATAGAAAGAAAGAGTCTTTATTTTGGTCTCTTAACCGAATAACATCAGTCAACCTGCCAGAGGCTGTAGATCTCGCCGGGGAGCCGACACTGCGGGTTGAGCGAGATTTCCGGGGCCGTGGTGTCACATCCGCCCCTTGCGACCGGGCTGGCGACGGGATCCTCCTGCTTGACATGATTCTGAAAGCGCTGCAGACAACATTAAGAAACCATGGAAAAAAGCAACTTAGGTACTCTACAATTTTACTGACAACAACAACAAAGAATTAATACCTTGTTTACAACGACCTATCAACATAAAACACTACAAATTAAAATTAATTTAAACTATGTTATTTTGCACCATTACATATCATTTGAACATCATGAAGTAATAAAAACAAGAAGAAAACAAAAACTTTGAATGAACCGTTGGCCCAAACGTCAGAGTTTAAAAATATAAAGCGGTGCGTTCCTTTCTATCGCGTATTAATACCATAGACAATTATGAACCGTTTCTTCGCCGATAATAAAAGTCATAGGTTTTCATAAACTGAGGTTCGCAACGTTACTATAAATTAAATATTGATTGAGCATGCTGGATAATATTTCTGAAATGTGAGAAATCTTTATTTAAAATTAATATATGTATACAAATTATGCAATCGATAACTTTAACAATATAAACAGTGAGTATATATTTGTGTTGATCTATCTTTTGCTTTTTGTACTTCCAGATCTTTAGTAATGTTGAGCAATATAAGTATGGACCTAAGATTTTAAAATGTACCATAATAAGTACATTGCGAGCCGTGAGGAACTGGCAAAATAGAATAGTAGCTTTCCCTATACCATAAGACAGTGTAGCTCAATTGCATAAGGTGGGGACGGGCAGTAGTATCCCCGTCGCGAAAGCTGCGCTCTTGAATTGCCAACACGCTTGCCCAGCGCGGCAATTATAGGCAAAATTCCCCCTTTCTTAGGGAGGCCTATGTCCAGCTGTAGACATCCAATGGCTAGAATGATGAACTACATTTCAATAATAACAATTCATATTTATTATAAAAAACTATTTCAATCTGTCTATTTGTACTTTCTATCTAATCTATCCAATAATAGTAAGTATTTAATACATCAATTAAAATTGTGTTTACTTTTCCACAAACAAACAACGTAAATTCCCTAGTCAAAAGTACGCTCATTGAACTCATTATATAAGAAGTGTTTCCACGAAATCGTAGAACCTAGGTAGAGCAATTTATACGATAATAAGTTTACACTGTTTAAAAACAAATGAAACATTAGCAGTCAGTAATAATCATATGCTGTTTTGAAGGTAAAACGATATGGAATAAATAATATGCAAATGTGTTTGTGCAGCTTATATAATATTTTAATTTTTGTTTTTTTTTCGGATAAACCAAATTCTGGGCTACTCAGACGTCAATTCCAGCGCCACCGGAGGAGAAATATGTTATCTATCATAAATTATTTTTGGTTTGTTTGTTAACTTTTCACGATTAAGCAGATCATAATATCATAGACGTGTGGAAAGTTTCAACCCTTCCATTTTATTTTAATATTTGTTCAGATATACAAACAGACACGTGAACAGGACTTGGTTCCGTTAGTAGGGTATATTAACTCAAACCCCTAGGAAGTAGAACTTTTATTACCTCCATTTTTTAGGTACCATTTTGGCGATTCCTCCAAAAATGGTAGTACGTAACATTAGTCTAAAAGCTAAACTTTGGCTTAAGACCCAACTGCTGCCAGTAGACTAATGGTAGTTTAAAGGTAGAAACTGGAAGATTTCAATAAAATATAAACGATATATTCTCACTCACCCGATCCCGATAGGTTACCATCATAGTGAGTCGTGACACCTGAGTAGGTCACCTGCTGAACAGACACCTTCCTAGGAAATTCCCAACAGGTCCGGTTCTATGGTAGCTATCCTACATAGCGCTGCAAAGCGTAGGTACTCCAAAATGCACTATCGGACGTCGGGTTTCCGCACTATGCGCCCTGCCCATTGCTCCTTCAACTGAATAATCCGCTGTGCAGTGTTGGTAATTATGAGCTCTATACATTATTTCTGATGCGTATAAAAATACCATGTTTCAGTGCAATATCATCATTAAAATTTCAGTGGCAGGGCGTCCACTGCTGGACATAGACCTCTCCAGTAGGATAGGATTTCCAGTAGGCCTGCGTCCAGCGCAGTTTTAGTCAGATTGTCTGCCCATCTTGTGGGAGGACGATGAAAAACCTTACGAGTCCATCGTTTCTTTGTTTTTATTGCTGTGCCCACTGCTATGTAATCTGTAATATAGGTATAGAGTTGGTAGGAGAGGTACTTTCCTTTCATTCTTCATCGCACTTGTAATATCGCAAGAATATCACTAGCGCTTTGACAACCTTGTGACTTGACTAACCTATGTTACATTACCTAGTAATTTTACTGCCTCACTCACCCTTCAAACTGGAATACAGTAATGCGGACACTGCTGTTTGGATGAGAGTGACCCATGCAGACGACATTTGTATAGGGTATAGTAAATAGTTAAAGTGTATTCGGTGTTTGATTTTCTACATACAAATGTACCGAGATAAGATATGATACAAGAAAATCTGCGTGATTATATTAGCGAGAGCAGCGTAATAATTACAAAAGAAAATTATCACATCATCATAAAATAGAGTGGGGTGTTTGAACAAGATATTTGCTGTGAAGGGTCACTGTTTAAAGCTGCGAAAGATATACGTGTATGTTTGTGCAGCAAAATGTGTTTGACTTGAAATTATATAAATAGGGATTGCTATGTTGGGCCGCGTTATTAGTCACAATCATGTCTAACACGATCAAGTGTTGTGATGTGAGTTCAAAGGTGGAAGTGGTTGGTGACAAAGCGCGGAAAAAGGTCAGTCATCTATAGAATTGGTCACCTATAGGAGTTTTACCTATAGGCGTGCGATGTGTGCATACATTAGCTACCTGAGACGATTTTGTGACTTCCGCGCCCCATACGTTGAGTGACCTGATACGCCCGTGAGTTACCGTAAGATCATAGGCGTATATAGTGGGCGGGTGGGCTGTGCCCTCCCCAGGATGCTCTAGTGCCAGGATGCTGGGCTACCGACTCAAAAAGTTGTACCTACATTCAGTGTAAATAGCGCGAGTGAGTGCGTTATCGCATGGTACATGGCATATCAGGGGACAGGCTTCCTTTGAAGATAAATCCTAGATACAAAAATGCATAGGATTTAAAAAAAAAATATTTGAAATGTTGCCCTGTAGTTTATTTCACTCGTTTTTATTTAAGATTTCTAAGATCTATATGTCAAGTGTAATTAAAATAATGAAATAGAACTAGTAAAATTATTTAAAAATAAGTAAGAGATTCAGATCGATGATGCCTTCCTTCCATTGAATTCTTCACATATTTAAGTCATATAATCTACAAACAGTAATCGTATGTAAATCTGTCAAAATATATAGTAATTTCTACTAATATCATTATTAAGTTCAAAATTGGTTGCGAATTTTTGACAGATTTGTAAACGTATATATATGACACCGTGTCTGTTAAATATTTGACACCAAACGATTTGACACATTTTAACTGGAGTAAATCTCGATTAAAATAATTTCAATATGGTACTCGCAAAGCTGAGACATGAACGAGTAATGCGAGATAAGATTTTTTTATAATAACGGTATTTCGATGCATAATAATACGCATCGAAGTAGCGTTATTAATAATTTACTGACGAAAATTCCTGATAAAAATTTACTGATAAATATTGCATTACTGACAAAAAGCATAAACTGCGATTAAAAATACTACGCGAGCAAGCGTACTAAGTGGTTGCATATACTATGAACTTTTGTGTACATAAAGTATTAATGTGTAATGAAAAAGTATTTCTTAAGTAATTTTGATATTTAATAAAAAAATAAATAGAGAAGTTTAAACATATATAGTATAAGTTTATATTTTTATTTGTAACTCAATGTATTCTCATACAATGCATATACATATGCATGTATGAGAATACATTTGAATTGTGATACCTTTAGGTAGTAAATAGATATTTAATTTTTTAAATTATCATCATCTTATCAGCTGTAGAAAGACCACAGTTAGATATAAACATCATCAAGAAAATGGGAATTTTCCAAATAAATCCCGCGCTAGGCGGGCGAAAAGGCATTTGTAAAACGTAGCTTTGCGATGGGATGCTGCTCTTCATCCCTATTCTGTAGTATTTGAGCTAAGCTGTTTCAGATGGATTTACATCCATCTGTCGGTTTCGGTACTTTAGTTGCATCTTACCTGGTAAGATGGGGAGCACTATTCTACTCTGCTAGTACTCCACTCACTTAATTAATTTTTATTATAAATAAAAAAAATAAAATACTAAAAGAAATAATTTGATTTCTTCTATTGAATTAGAGTAAAAGTACTCTTATGTTGTATTTTTTAGCCTAATGACCGGTTTCCGACCATAGTGGTCTTTATAATGCTGACGGAGTTTTGTGAAAGATTTTCTTATTCTGGAATGAGAGGTAAGTAATTTCAAATTACACATAAACACACACTTGCACACGCACAAATATAGTCAGACACTCGCGCACACACCCACTCACAACCAAACAGACACACACACACGCACAACCACGCATGCACAAACACACTTACTATTACTATACACACAATTACTCATAGTAAATACATTATTATTGTATACATATCTTGTTTTTCATTTTTTTAAATTCTTATGTAACTAAGTACTTTTGTTACTAGCATTACTCATCAATGTGTGTAGAATAATTGTAGAAATAATATCTATAAAAATATGAAGTCTCCTAGCACAGAAGCCTGTTTTTATATAAACAACGTAACAGGGATAAAGCTGGTTGTTATTCTATCCAAAAGATTTATTATTATTAATAATGATCATCCATGAATTGATAGACAATATATCACCAAAGCACCAGAGTCTAAGGAATATTGTGTGAATCGCAATGCACTAGGGGCTTTCCATTGTGAACAAATACAATCTAAATCCGCGAATCAGTTCGGAATTGATAATTTCGACTCGGACAGAGTTAATGGATCGACTCCATTACCATCCATCACAAATGTGCAAAGTTTGAAATGTATGTACGTTTTTAATTTCAATCATATTTTCATATTATTGTTGGTTAAGATTTCTCAATCGCTTCGGTCGTGCGGAACTTTGTTCATCTTTCAGGTCGCATGCGCCTCAATCAACTCAAAACTATAATTTTATATAGACCTTTTGAATTTGAGGTAAATAATCGCATTAGGGTCTATGATTTGCATCTTATGCGAATTAATTATATCAAATTAATTACAGCATTCCTGACGTTGTATCTCCGAAGCAAGCTGGGTTATTCTGACGATGGTGCGACGGAGCTCTATCATATTTTCAGCACCTTTGTTTATGTGTTTCCAATTTTTGGCGGCATCGTGGCTGATAATTATCTTGGAAAATATAGGTATGTATATAGCTCTACATATAAACATTTCATGTGTTTGTCTGGTATAAACTTTTGAAATACATAACCGTTTTATAATGTTTTTGCTTACTGCGTACCTTGACCCTATTTCAGAGCATAGTTTTATTTCAATATAAGACAGGACTGTCGTTTCAGCTAGTTATATATGTATAAATAAAACCGTAATTGAGTTTGTCCGAGATGGAGATCAAAACTACTGAACCGATTAAAAAAATCCTTTACTGCACAAAGTTTGATCCAACTCGAGAGATAGAAAAGTAGATATCTTAATTTAAAGTCTAAATTTTTGTTTCATAATAAACATATCAAGTAAAGTTTAAGATAGGACAACATCTGTCTGGTTATAAATATATTTTCATGATATTAATAAATATTACCGGTATTGGTTACCGAGTGGTATAGTAATAGCTTAGGAGTCTACTAGAATTTTATATTATTAAGAATAATGATCCCCCTCCCCTTTTCTTTACACATAGACATGGTAAGTACCAATTTACATAATTTTCTTTCTTTTCTTGGCTATGCTGCGTTCACCTACGACTAAAAATAATTGAACATTTAGACAGAATAATTAGTTCTGAATCTAATATTTTTTTTATAAATGTATTTTCAGATCAGATTATTCAGATTATTACTTGACGGTCCCGATGGTGCTCTCGGTAGTGTTCCTATACTGTGCGCCAAAATGTCGTGGGTTCAATCCCCACCCACGTAAACATTATGACGAATATTTGTGTTTTTTTCTATGTCTGGGAGTTAGTAGAAATTTATTACAACAGCGGTTTTAAAATAATTGAAAAAAAGAAAATGTCTTTAGTATGACGGATTTAAACGGACATGGCAGTACCCAAATCTCTGGTAATATTTTAACTAAAATATTTACTAGATCTATCTGTATGATGTTGAATGATTGTAAGAAACTTTTATATACATAATTAAGTATATTTGTATTGATTTCTTTAACGATAAAGTATTAATTTAATTAATTCTAAAAAAGACTAGAATATACAGAAATTCCAGATTCATAATGCCTCGGCGATTGTAACTGCAGAGTCGAAGAAGAAATGTTCTTTTTTTTAAATTAAGGCCAAACAATAGAATATCTTAGAAACAACGGAGAAAAAAATAATGATAAATGTTGTTGATGTTTATTGCAGAACCATTTTTTACATGATGTTCTTGTATGCTGCTGGGAATTTGTTGGTAGCGGTCACTGCTATACCTCAGTTGAATCTACCAGGACGGTACGTAAATAATATTGTTTGTTTTCTTCTATACTTATTTCGGTTCAAATCATTTATTCTCAAAAAAGATTTCCTTAGTAGCATGTTGTAGAAGTTACCTTCCCCATAAAGGTGATTTTTCTTTTTCCTAATTTCGTACGCGTATTCGATGAAGATTGCGTTTAAAAATTTGTGGATATTTTGGTAAAAGAAAAAGTAGATCTTGCCCTCATACAAATGGTCGTTTCGTCGTTTTTTGTAAGTAAATGTAACTAGGGTTAGAGAGTTGCCAGCCCAGCTCCTCGAGGAAGTACATCAATAGTTGCCGCTTCCTGGATGGACTCCAGAGAACTGATGCGTAACCTATATATTGTCAGCTCAGGACTATGATGGTATGGCTGACTGTTTCTTGCTCCTTACGCAGGCTTTAAATAGAAGCTGTCGGTAATATCCAGAGTAGATAGGCGATGATGGCACGTTCTTATTATCACAAAATATTGTTTAACTAATAATTAGGGAATTCTGTCTTTTCAGAGCCTGCACTCTACTAGGTCTACTAATGGTTACAGCAGGTTCAGGCGGAATCAAGCCTTGCGTGACATCCTTCGGTGGCGATCAGTTTAAGCTGCCAGAACAAGAGCACCATCTCACTATATACTTCAGTATATTGTACTTCAACATTTGTTTGGGCAGTCTGATTGCGAAGACCATATCGCCGATACTGAGGTCCGAGGTGCAATGTTTTGGAGAGAAAGACTGCTATTCTTTAGCTTTTGGAGCGCCAGGGATCGTGGTACTTGTGTCTGTGGGTAAGTCACTGACATATTTCTGATACCTTTACACTTGTTTTTTAACAGACTCTTTTACAGTGACAGCAATACGACCCTGGAATGCGCTTCCGTTGAATATTAAACGATCCCCCAACAAATTGTTTCTGTAACTCTTTCACCGTGCTCTCTATACTGCTGCTGCTTCTCTAACTATGTAATCCTATTGATGAACGTTATTTTTCTTATCTTTGTATGTCTTTTTAATTTTTTTTTATATCATATTTATTTATTGCGTTTATATGTGTGTACGGGAAAAACAGGATTAAAATACAACTTATGTTGCTCGCTGATTGGTGAAACAAAAATACAGAATTCTTGACATTCTGTTTTAGGCAAGGATTTCTATATTTTCAAATATATTATAAACTATGTAACTCGTTCAGATTGAGTTCGCTAATCTTTTAAGCTTTTTGGAAATCGGTTTTGTACTTTTTGAGTTAAGCAGTAACAAATAAATAAGTAAAAAAATCAAATGTTTCCTTTTTTAATTAACTCTTGATTTATAATAATAACGGTTAAAATTTAATTGCCAGCACTAACACCAAAACACAAATTACAACCGAAGGCAGCTAAGGATAAAAAGGCAGGGTTTTAATGCAACTAATATATGTAATATACGTAAAACACATATAAATTCCTGTATACATAAAAATACTAATATTTCGTAATTTTCAATAAAAAAAAGTAATTCTACTTTTTCAAAACGTATTGCTTGTAACGTTCCTGATAAAAGTGTGACATTGTTAGTGTCGCGAGCCATGTGTCAACGTAAATAATACAATCTGTAGGTTATAGTAATTATTTTTAGTATCCTGCAGTAACTACTGCAGCGTCAATATTTGCGTTTCTTGTCTGTTAAGGTGAAATGCCTATTTTAGTTTGTATATTTGTTCGTTTATCAAACAACAGAGTGGAAATGTTGCTCATAACGTCTTGTAAATATTTGGATGCCTTCACATAAATTAAATGGTAGTTTGTAAGGGTAGGTATAATATAAACGATGTTATTCAAACATAAATATTGCCTTTTCGTTAAGGCAATCATGATATTTTGTAGTACATATGTGGTGCAAAATAGCAATTATTTGCGGGATGCTTTTGAAAATATATTATTAATATTGATGAATATATTACTAAATAAAAAACATCCGAATATTTTTTACCCGTAAGGTTGTGATACATGTGTTTTGCTAAATATTATTTAGTGCATATGAAAGCAAAAATTAAAAAAAAAACTACAATTTTATGCAAGATACGAAAAAAATTTTAAAACTGTTCTAAAATAAAAGGCATGCTTCATGGTAATTATTGTGTAGTTCACTAAAAAGTCTAGATATCTAAATCAGTGCAAAGTTCTAAAATTTTAGATATTTAAAATAATTACTTAATAAATTAAAATAGTTTAATTACATTTGCGAAGTTAATTACTCAAAAATTGTCATAACTAGTTTTCATATAATACCTATTCCTTTTATATTTAGCTAACCAAGTAATAATATGTGTAAGTTATTGGTTTTATATTGAAAGGTATTTTTTTTATATTTGTCACCAGTAAAACTATTCAAGCGTAGACATGTATCTATTGGTTTACATGTAGAATTATATATTGATTGGTATTTTTCAGTTATCTTTGTAAGTGTCAAGAGTAGATACGTTATGAAGAAGCCCGAAGGGAATATTGTCATCGACTTCATAAGATGTGTTTGTGTAAGTAAAAATATAAATAAAATATGTGCTGTCTTTTTAATGTCAAACAAATAAAAGAGTTTTTATAAAATTTACTAAGTATGGTTAAATGTAAACTAATGTGCTAACATTAGTATTCTATAACTCGGTTAACGGTTAATTTTTGTAACGCGGGATGTCTCCTATCAATAAGTAAGATAGTGAAAAAAAAATATAATTAATTTAGCAGCTCATCTCAAGGTTATTCTTTGCAGCTAGGCATGAAAAACGTATTGATCGGAAACTGCAAACGTGAGAAGAACAGCCACTGGTTGGACACCACAGAGAACAAGTTCGACAAGCGCTTCATCAAAGACGTCAAGAAGACACTTTCCATTTTGACGCTGTTCACTATTCTCCCCGTGTTTTGGTCTCTGCTGGATCAGATGGTAAACACACTTCTATAACCTACAATACACCAATGACGCAGTGTTGGCGAGCGCTAGCGTAACAAGAGTCACGACTCTTGCTTCTAGATGGTAATAAAAAGCAGTGAAGCCGTATTGTTCTCGAATGGAGATCACGTACCAGCGAGCACAGCATATGAAATCCATCCAAAGGTACATTGTAAATTTGAAAATCAGGATCGCGCTGGATACGAGTCGCATGCAACTGGCCCTATTAGGAATCTGTAGGAAATCTTATGTCCAACAGTAGATGCTATACGGATAAAATATATGTCCAATCGGGGTAGGCAGAGACAATGGATACGAACTTATCATACCTATCGCTGCTTTTGCTCGCATTAGTCCTTTCATACACTCTCATTTATTCTTGGTACTTCTGACCTGGACCTTCTTTAATAGTTCTTCTACCTGATTAAGGTATGTTCGCGTAGACCCACATCTCTTTTATTTCCGAAGAAAAAATATCGTTTTTTGGAAATTTTCCATCAAACAAAAACATCGGCTGACATCAGAGTTTCAATGTTAATTCTATGAACGCAGCCTTCAGACGTTTCATAATTTAACGTCGTGTTTGCATTAGTGTTAGTTAGTAGTGTAGTAATTATTGCGTAGTGGTTGAAGTGTGAGAGAGGCAGTGAAATTACTGGGTAGTGAGACTTAATATCTTCAAGTCATAAGGTTGGCAACGCCCTAGGGATATCCTTGTGATATCACAAGGATATCCCTAGGGCGTTGCCAATGAGCCAATAAGCGTCTATAGGCTGCGGTGACGCTTAATATTACAGATCACAGACCGTATGCCTGTTTGTCCACCTGGTCTAATAAATAAAATAATATTTTTATTATGGCGATATTAAGGTGAACGTAAATCATAAGCTGTATGTTACACTCTCTCGGCAGTTTACAATATTGCGAGATAAATTATAATCTAACTGTATTCAAAAATTTTACGGCAACATATACAAGATGTAAGCAAAACGAAGCAAATATAACGGAGAAAGCAGAGCAATTTGCGTACCGACTACCGAACATGTCTATATAGAGTAAAATCTAATAGCATTCAGTGAGTTACTGGTCGAGGTACGGGTATTAAATCGTCTAAGAGCCCGTTCACATTAAACAGGGGGACAGTTTGATTGCTCCGGGAACGTATGGCCGGTTGAATGTAAGGTCGTGCCATATTCACTTAACTTTTTCTTTTTCTTTAACAAAGTCGACTTATTTTAGTACCTTACGGTCTTTATATATTTAAACATCTTATACATTGACCTGACCCCGAAATAAGTCTTTTAAATGACTTCTTTTATGGACATCAGAGAACAGAGGAATCAAAAATGTAATACTTTAATACATATTTAACACTTAGGCACAGAAGAAACACAAATGTTCCGTATAAATAATGTCATGGGATCGAATCCTTGACCCTTAGCATACAAGATAAGATCACCAACTATCTGCTGCCATCGGGCCCGTCTCCGTAAGGGGCAGGCAGTTGATACATAGAATTCTAAAAACAATTTCGCCTATTAAACATTAACGGTTTGTCAAAAGATATAAGGTTAACATAACATAAATGCTTATACGATAGAATGTTCATTAATTTTATATTCAGTTTCAAATTTGCATAATTAATTTAGATATTTATGTATAATTCAATTACAGATGGTATTATTTTTGGGATCCCACAGGTGTTAATAAGGTGCTTATTCTAGGGCTCCCGGTGGACCTTGCAGGCAGCAAAGCTGGATGGTCGCATGGGATACGTGACCATAAAGCCCGATCAAGTGCAAGTGTTGAACCCTATCGGAATCCTTATTCTGATTCCACTCGCGCAAAAGGTAAGATCTCCTTAGTCTATGCCTTAGTCTCCTTAGATAAGTCAACTCAGAACCACATCTACTGATTTTTTTTCATTGTGAAACTTAAACTCAAAAATATGTTTATTGAATGAGATAAGTAAATCTATTCAATCGTGAAAAGGGCGGCATGGGCACCCAAGCTTAGACCACGTGGCCAGCCGGTATCAAAGTCATAAAGCAACAATATTAGAGGTGGGCTTTAGATGTTGTTTCAACTTGTTATTTTGCCGTGGGGTGCTGGCAAAGTAGAATAGTACCTCCCACTGCACGAGGTGTTGTAAGAGGCGACTAAGGTTCGAACGGACAGATGGCGGTATATCTATCCGAAACGGTACAGCTCAAATGCACAGGGCGGGAATAGGCAGCAGCATCCCCAGCGAAAGCTGCGCTCTGCGATTGCCAACACGCTTGCCCAGCGCGGCAATTATAGGCAAAACACCTCCTTTCTTAAAGAGGACTATGTCCAGCAGTGGAATTCTAATGGCTGGTATGATGATGAATCTATTAATATAGATATACTGATCCCATTATTACTTAAATGACTGATGACCTTAATGACCTTTCAGGGTTATAAAAGTAGCTTGAACTTAAAACTGTCCTTAATTTAAGTTTCAGTGATTTTACACCTACTGGTAGGTAAAATCTTCATTGGCGACGGCGTTAACAAACCTTTATCAGTTATCATTATATAAACATATAAAGAAGAAACATGAGAAATGTGAGCTGAGAGGAAACCTTGGAACAAATAGCGTATTGTGTACACAAGCAGTTTCTTACAACACGGAATACAATGACTTCGAGTATATAGTAAAACGTACCTTTTAGGTAGGATAAAGCTTGTAATACAAACAAACATACAAACAAATTATTATGTCTATGTATATAGTAAACACACTCACATTCACATATTATTATCGTACTTATTTTCGGAAGTCGTAAGCCTCTTAGAGGTATCCACCAAAAACATATTTATGGGTCCCAACTTAAACAAGAAACATTATCTTGATTTCCACGTACGCGCACCCCTCAAATAAAATTACCGAAGATTACAGGGAAATGATCTCATTATTACATTTCAAAAAGGTCTCGTGATTGCGTATCGAATATTTTATTCTGCTGTAGTATGTTGTTTAATCCGACTAAAGTACATTAAAAGGCAATGTGAAATGATAATGCCATATATTAAATATGTATGAAAAAAAATGATATTTTCGTTGTCGTTATGTCAGTCAATTAATATTTGAGCAAAAAATACTCAGGACGAAAAACGAACGGCAGCATTTTCCATTATAGCAAATGATTGTAATTGTAAGATCTATAACGTAGTAGACCTCACACAAAGGTCTGCATTAATACTTTCTTTACTTATTTTTTTTTGTTTTGATATTGGTTCTCCTCCGAAAATTGTTTTTATCTTGTTAGGCTACAAATACTAGCCAGCTTACTATTAAGCAACATATAATGCATTAACCTAATTCCGTAAATAAGCTTAAAATATCTATGATACGCGAAAAATAAAAGATAGAGTTATAAAATCATAGCTGCTCACGAATACAATTCTGAGGAATTATAAATATTCGACATTAAAGAGACTGTCTGTTTTTTATATTCGTGTAAAAACTGATAATTTTAATAATTCCCGTCCCGTTTTGTAGACGAGATGTGATTAGAATTAATCGTGTTATTTTTTTTCCGCAGTATATTTACCCCAGCTTGGAGAAGCGTAACATTCTAAAGAACCCTCTGCACAAGTTGACTTTGGGTGGTGTGCTTGCCGGCATCGCATTTATTACATCGGGAGTAGTTGAGATATATCTAAGCGTAAGTATTCAGTTATTAATTTTAAATCTTAATTAGTTTTAGAAATGCGAAAGTAATTTTGTTTATTAGTTTTTCACACTTTATCTACTCAATGAATCTTTTTGATTACATGTTTCAAATTATTAATTTTGATAATGAGTGAAAAACGTAGTTTGTTCTAGATTAAAGTCATCAGCGTCAAGCATATCTGATTGTATTTTTATTACGACATATATTTGTCCGTAATCGTTTTACTATAATTTTATTGCAAAAAATATTTAGTTATCTTTGTTAGTCAAACATAACCGAACACACAAGATAGTACGAAGTGTCATATGCGAAACTCTGATTAAATGCAAATAACACATAGAAATGTCGCTACAATTACGTTATGTAATATTATTGTTTATTTTTCAGACTACCTACCCATACTTGCCAGAAAAAGGTTATTCCCAACTTAGAATCTTTAACGGCAATAAATGTTCCGTATCGCTACATAGCCCTTCCCAGAATATCACATATACAATCCCTCCTCTGTCGTTATATTCTAAAAAAGACATACGAGTCCAAAACCTTGAGACTATCCCGATAGAATTAGGAGGTAGCTGCATAGAGCCTAAGGAAGAAATGTTTCTTCTAGAAGAAAATAAAGCAGTATCCTTCTTTTTGGATGGAGAGAAAATGCATCGGTTTGAAGACGCAATTGATAAGAGCAGATCTGGCTTGCCAGGTGTGAGGTAAGTGATATGATCTTACTAACATGTAGACCTCTTCAGGTTTTTGTATTAGACCAGGTTGACAAATAAGCTGATAAGCTGATGACAAATAAGCGTGATAAAGTGTAAGCCTCATAGCAGCCAGTAAACCACAATATATCACAAGCGCGTTGCCAATTTTGATAATTAAAAATATTATGTCACCGCCTCTCTCACCTCACAAACCGGAACACAGCAATGCTTACATTACTATTTGGCGGTAGAAATAGGTGAGACTAAGGTATCAATGCAGACGTCGATTGTTTGTGGCCTACCACGTTAAATAAATTTAAATACTTTAATCTATACATATTTGTGTCAGGTAAGTCATCCTTTAATATAGACTGCTTTGTTATTAGATATAATTGCAGCTGTTTTATAGATTGCTTTTCTTTTTAAACCTCGTATATTTATGGAACATTCTCTAAATGCCGAGTACAATAAAATACTTGTAAAAACTCAATAGACAGTCCAAAATGATAGTAAACCCTTTGTATTGAACATTAAGTTCAGAATTGATTGTGAAAGTTTAACAGATTTATATAGGTTGATCTGTAAGCTAGTGTACGGTATTGACGTCAGATGCTTTGTTCAAAAGCTTGAATAGATAGTATTTTTCTTTTACTTTATCAATCAGGATTGATTAAGATCCTTTCGTGGAAGTTTGAATGCCCTTATTTATAGATGCATCATTAATTATTTGATTTCGAAGAATAATCTTAGCTTACATGGAATACTGTTTGGTCGGGTTTAATAAAAACGTACATATCTTATCTATTAGACCAGGTCGATAAACTAGCGTACAGTCTGCGTTATAGCGTAAGGATACCACTAGTTGCCAACCTTGTGACTTAAAGATATTATTTCACAGTACACTGTAATTTCACTGCCTCTCTCGCCCTTTCAACAGCAATGCGAATACTGCTATTTGCCGGTAGAAATCGGTGAGTGAGATACCAATGCAGACGACCCTTTGTTTTTCTAAATATAATATTACGAGTTCCCGTTTGTTGCAAACAAGGTCACGATATTCATTGTTTACCCCCGATGGATATCATGTTTTATTTTTCTTTATTAAAAAGATAAAGCCCTTTGTCCGCAACGTTGTGAACTGGGAGATACGACCTTAATTTCGGCACCGCACTAAATCGGCTGGAAGGTGGAAGCAATCGATTTGTAGAGATCAATTGTCGAATCGGTAAGCCGTTACAAAATATAACGTGAGAGTGGCTATGAGGGGTAGAACTATGAAATAGCCTTACATGCTGCAAACAATATACAGAATAGTATCACTTTAACGGATTTAAATCGCAGCTTTGCATTTGTGTGTTTGGTGAAATATCCATTATTCATACATTCAAAGCACTCGTGTTACGGATATCAGAGATGATGTGTAATTAGAAATAAGTCATATAATTATAAATAAGTTTCTCATACTAAGATATTCATAAAAAAAGATACCAATTACGATATTCCACAGCATATTTTATATTCTTTAGAAATAACATTCATGTAACAAAGACGCTAATACCAATTACAAGGACAAACTGAGTTCAAATACAATCAGACAAACGAACGCACGCACGTTTCTAGCGTGCAATAAAAACGGATGTCATTACGCTGCAAAACTTGATTCTCCAAAATCTTAAATGTGAAATTTTGCTGTAGTTTATTAAAAGTATTTAGCTCGCAACCCGTCCTGTTTCACTACTAGTAGAGCATGTAAATTTTATTGATTTCGGCCATAGAATCATGTCAGTTTTGTTGAAAATTTAAAATTTCATACGTCATCATCATCATCATACCAGCCATTGAAAGTCCACTGCTGGACATAAGCCTCTCAAAGAAAGTTTTTTGCCCAATTGCCACGCTGGGCATGCGTGATGGCAATCGCAGAGCGCGGCTTTTGCGACGGGGATGCTGCTGCCCATCCCCACCCTGTGCATTTGAGCTGCACTGTTTCGGATGGATATACCGCCACCTGTCGGTTCGCCTTGCCTTGCCTTCGCCTTGTCGCCTCTTACGACACCTGGTGAAGTGGGCGTACTATTCTACACTGCCGGTACATACATATGAAAAACAAGACATTTGGACATTTAACATTCTGATGACGTGAGCTAATCAATAGTATGACGAGTGAATTTACTTACGATGAAAAACGGATAAAAATGTGAAAAACTGCAATTTCACATTTTAGCAATCGATTGTAATTTATAGATCATGATTTTTTTATTTGTGTACTGAACACAACTATTATTTTAGTCACCACGAAGGTGCCAGTAAATAAGATTCCGTACGTTTTGAATGGTCGCCATCAGAGCCCTTTAAGTCCCGTAGCGCTTTCTTTTCCGTGACAATGTAATTAACGTTTGGATCCATAGGTTCTCCAAAAATACGTTAGTTACTTATGAGCGCTGGTGACATCCGTATGAAAATCCATTCCCTCAAATTATATATTCTCTCTATGATGCAAAAAGAGGGGACAAGAGGGAGACCTCTCGTTTCTTTCGGGAAAATTTTAACTTAATTTTTACTTAATTTTATCATAATGTACATGGGGGAGCAAAAATCTACCTTATACAAAGATCTTCTGCATTTGTTCTTCACTCTTGCTTATTTCTACCTCTGTACAAAAGTGATCGCATTACTGTCTTCTGGTTAAGAGGATGAGAGTCAGATAAAATAAATGGGTAATACGACATAAAAACTTAGTCACACGGTTGGCTACGCCCTAGTGATAACCTCGTGATTATACGAGCGTCTATAGGCTGCGGTGACACTTATCACGACATGGTCTGTGTGCTTGCTTCTTGGCCATGTCTAATAAATAAAAACTTGGACCAAAAAATATGCTAACACTTATAGCGTTTTTAATGGTGATAACTTTGCCAGTAATAGGTCTTAAATAAAACTATCGTGTTTCATTAACCATACGGAATCATATTTTCTAACCTTCTACTACCACTTGCAGTGTAGCGTCGGTGTCGACCGGATTGGATTCGAACCGATAATCCGACCGCTGAAATGTTCCGCCCAGGCATTCCATTCTGGTGTTTGTTCGGGTTCTTTTTAATTTTCTTTGTCATCCATTTCAATGAGAGGCTAACAATAGCAATTGATGTTTTCAACAATCTTCACAAAGGTTTTTCCATTGGGAGGGGCTAACAATCTTTTGTTTTTCTGTAGTAGTATTTATACCTTATGTATACTGTATTTTAGTACACTATAAATACTAAATACGTAAGTATTTGTATAATATAAAACCATACTAATATTCATACATCCTTACCAATATTATTAATCCTTATTAATATTATAAATGTTAAAGGTTGTGAATTTGCATGTGTAGGTTTGTTATTCTTTCATGCCGGAACAGTTGAACAGATCTGGAAAAAAATATGGAACAGAAAACCATAGATAAAGTAAAAAATCTGCTGCATTCAGTCATTTCCTCCATTTATAAATGATAAAACCTTAGTAATTTATTGATTTACGTCTCCCAATTACGTTACTCGAAGTACTTATTTTACAGGGATCGGGTTACTAGTACAATGTTGTAATTATTACCAAATCACCAGATAACTGCAAACTAAAAATAATCATGTCATGTATTCAACATTCACATTGCTTTATTTAGTGTGACATCAAAAAGGCTGGTGCTCATTTCAAAAACACTGCTGTAAAAGTAATTCAAAAAGAAAATCAAATGGTACTTTTAATATTAAATTGTCTGTGTGTACTCGTATTTTTTTGTTATTCTTATCTGAACAATGCTTTTAAATACAAATGTTTAACGAAAACGATTAAACTTTTGATAGCACCAATTAAAAAAACAGTTTCGCTAAGCAATATTCCTTTTTTTGTAATGAGTATTAGAAAAATTGCTTAAAACACAAATTAAAATAATAAGCTATTAACTGTCATCCGTAACATACTTGATATACGGGCCCGATGGCGCAAATGGTAGTGATCCTATCTTATGCACCATGGGTTGTAGGTTCGATCCCCACCGAGAACAAATATTATATTTGTATTGTGTGTTCTATGTTTGGGAGTTAAAAATCTTTAATCTAATCTAAAAATCTAAGGATTATATTTATTATATTTAAGTGTTGTTTGATTTCTGTAATACAAGTGCTTTAAGTGACTTACCTCGGAGTCAAGTCATTGTCTGAGATGTTGTATGAATGTTATTATATTTTTCTATTTTATTCGATGTTTTTTCTTGATAATTAGGTAATGTTACTCTTTGTAACAATGAAAAACATTTAACGACCGTGAAGTTTCACGAGGTTAAAGAGACTAACACTAATATGATCATTTTATTACGGCTCCTAAAAACTGTTTATTTTTTTTACATTTAGTGTTGAGGTTTCGATTTTACGCCATTAGTTATTCAGGGCGACAATGATGTTATGTCAGAATTTTTCATGTGATAAGAAAGGATCTCAGGTAAGAGTTTTCCAACCAAAAAAAATATATATTAAAAATTTTGATTGTTTCTAATTTTAATAGCCTCGCGAAGCCTGGCTAGTAATAACAATTATTGGAATTTCCGTCATATGTGTGCGTTTAAATTTTAATTTTTATTAAAAATTAACTCCGTTAGTTGCTTTAAATTTTTAGCTACCCAGAACGTTACAGAACTTCCTCTATAAAGAGTGATTTATTTGATACAAGCTTCCGGTCCACACTCGGTGTCTTACAATTGCAAAATCGCTGACTCGCCAGAATGCAGACGTCTCGTTTTCTTCCCTTATATGTTCTTATTTTGACTTAATGGATTTTCAGCCATGTAATAAAATGGTGTTCAAAGAATAGAAGAAAGATTGATTAAATTGGTAGAGAATATCCCAATAGTTAAAAATCTTTCTTTTTTCTTTTTTACACTTTTCATAACTTATATTTAGAATGCAAATGCAGGATACTTCAAACAATACGGTAACTCATTGTCAAATTAATGAAACCTAAACGTTGTATATAATAACTAATATTATAAATTAAAGGTTTTATATAATATTCAGAGAGTCTATACATCGGTGTGATGGTCAAGCATTGTTGTAGTCTATAGTCGTCCTTATTCCCGGATTTGATTTGCTTTAGATTTTGGATATTACTAGCGCGCCGCTAATTTTGTTTCGTTGGTGATTATTACCTCAATTTACCAAGCAACTTTATGGCTCTCAGTGTTTACACCGAGTCAGTATAAATAGGTACCTATCCAGTGGACTTTACTAAGATCTGCCTTATCACATACAACTAGCCTGAAAACGACTGCTCAGTCATCTACTTTCTCAGTGTCTAGATTATCTCCGGTTTTACATTACTTTTTTTTTGGTTTTACCCCCACACAAATTTGAAATATGTAGTCTCTAAAGCCTCATGAGCGATTATGGTTATTTTCAATCAAGAGATTCGTTGGCTTGTTTATATATATATATATATAATATAGGGCACATAAAGAGTTTTCTAGCAACAAATATTTTATACTTTGCTTACAGGTTCCTCTTATCGCACCGGACACCCAAAAACATAACGCTTATAAAAGGAAGCTCTATTGAATCGCATGTTAGCGACACAGTATCATCGCAGATAGAAGTGTTTGCGGGAAAATACGACCTAATGGGGGAAGGCGCGTTCGTGGCTGAGGGGTTGGAGGTGCTAAGTGGGGGAGTTTATGCGTTAGTAGTTGATTACGATGGCAGAGAGTATGTAAGTCACCTTTTGATAATATTGGTATTTGTGAGTTTTATATCATACAGGAATATGCACGGTTCCAATGATTGATTTTGCTATTTTTTTATAAAGAAAATTTGACATAATTATCTGCATTATGCCATATTCACTCAAATGAAGGCGCGGGTAACAGCCTACTAGTAATTTTTATTTTATTTTATTTTGATTGAAAGGAACAATAGCCAACTTAAAGTTAATTATGTACAATTAATAGGACCAACATTGATTGGGACAAATTCGTTATCACTAAATTAACAAAATGGGTGCAACGAAAACATAATATCTACATATACATTTTGTAAATATTCCACACTGATGAAGTCTGCTAAGTACATTCAGCGCGCATAATATGTGTAACTTACACATCCAAACACATCTATACACATACACATTCGCATACATATATAGATATACATAGGTAGAAATAAAATATGACATACATAAATAGTTTTGTTCGTCACTCGTTTCGCAAAAGTAGTTGCGGGGTCTTGTGACGTGTTGGTAGAGTGGCTAGTTAGCACGTGGAGAAATATATGTGCTAGTATTTGATTTTGAGTAGAGAGTAACCAATGAAAACTGTTCTAGTTTGATAATATGTATGAAGACGCTGCGCTAGAGGGACTCGTTTGTTTAGTATAGTACTAAGATTTTTCGCGGTATCATACATTGAATTCTTATGGCTTCCCAATTACTTTCTATCTATCGCGATAATGCTCATCAATATCTCTTTTGTACTGTACGAAAAGGTGGTAATGATTTTTCAGTGTATCATGCATCGAAGTCTAGCGGTTTTACAGTAACTCTTTGCCGGTAACGTGTTCTCTTAAAACACCATATAAATATATTTTGCGCGTTTAGATTCCCTATTTCACTGAACTATGACAAAGCAATAACCAAAAGTTTATTTAACTCGTTAGTGAAATAATAACTATCTATGTAATACATGAACACAATGAGTACGTACAAGTTGGCCTAGAAGCAAAATGAATTGTTCTCTGGAATTGTTCCTGAAATTGTATGATGTTAGTAATTATTAAGTACCATCTCTGTCAGTTAGTTGGTTAACTCAATTGTATGTTCGGTTTTAAAACTTCTAACCATCATTTGTTTTCAGGAGTCCAACCTAATAGTTGTAACTGAAGCAAACTCGATAACAATGGGCCTTCTTCTGCCCCAATACATCATTATGTCTTTCGCCGAGGTAAGTTTTGACAGTTTTTTGTTCTTAAACATATTTAAAGAGAAGCGAGAAAATCAAACACAATTACGAACTGTCCGCTTCTATTGTACCTACGAAAAAGTTGGGTGTTGATCTTTTAGGGAGTAGCGTATTGGACTACAATTACTATTTTATTTTCAACATAGTATCAGTAGTAGGACGTCACTGCTAGACCATCAATCAAAAGTCTCTTAAGAGAGAGCTTTTTAGTCAGATCATCACTTGCATAGAGTTCATACAATAGTGAGGTACCAATGGTCTGCATTGGTACCTCACTCTCACCTGTTTCTGATCGCTTAGCAATGCGAACTCTGCTATTTGGTGTTTTGGTTTGAAGGGTGGTAGTAAGTACCTCAGCAGCCTTGCTGTAATGCTTCATATCGCAAGTTCTGTATACATGTTCGTTACCAAGGATCATCATATTAGCCATATTGGACAGGAACAAAATCTTATTAGCTTATTTTGCCTCGATGACACATCATCACGACATTCACCTAACATAAGCCCATAGGACATAACCCAAGAAAGGAGGAATTTTGCCCTGATTTGCCGCGTTAGGCAAGCGTGTTCGCAAGAGCAGAGCGAATGTTGCTGCCCATCCTCGCCTTGTGCATTAAGCTACACTGTATCAGATGGATATACCGCCATACCACCATCTGTCAGTTTGAGTACCTTAGTCGCCTCTTACGGCACCTGATACAGAGAGAGGTACTATTCAACTTAACCGGTACTTCACGGCTAATATTATCATTACATTGGCTTTTTTGTCACTTTGGGCAGGATCAACATTCATCTTCATCATTACAGCTATCGGAAATCCACCGCTGGACATAGGCCTCCCCAAGAAAGGAGGAACTTTGCCCATAATTGCCACTCTGGGCAAGCGTATTGGCAATAGCAGAGCGGATGCAGCTGCCCATCCCCGCCCTATGCATTTCAGTTACACTGTATCAGATGGATATACCGCCATATACCGATGTAGTTTTTTGTCCGTGATTGCACCGCTTAGCAAAATCCTAATTTTAATTTGTCCGTCATTTCCTGGCTAGGTAGGATCATTATCATAGTATGTTTTTGTCCGTGATTGCTACGCTGGGCAACGCTGGCAGGTTAGTGCTAAATTAGTTTATTTATCCGCGGTTGCCACGTTAGCAGTTAATATAAATACATATCAAATCCAATTAAAAGTCACGAAGTCTCCTATTAGTCTCAAAATTCCTGTGTCAGGGGATAAAGTAAATGTTATTGCAGCTGTGCATTTATTTTCTTACTTCAATGTAGTCGGAATTCCAGGTGTTCGACTATACCGGAAATATTGTCTATTATATATAGACAAATTTATATCTGGTACTTAATTAAAGATTATAATTATTAGAAAAAATTAAACCTTAAGATGCAGGCTCGAGTCCCGCCTTGAGCTTGAGACAAGAACATTGTTTTCCCAAAGTGTTTTTTAATGCATAAAACCTCTTAAGTAATCCTGTATTTTGTATATCCCATTTTAATTCTATATTATTACACTTGGAAATGTCTTCTGTAAATAAACATATGCTTGGTCATCTCTCTAAAGCTTTTCTACAATGACTATAAATAATATATATAAAATAAAAAAGTTATATAAAAAATTGGTTGCCTGTAAAGTCGGTATCCGGGCGAAAGTTTCACGTGACAACGACTTTGAGTGGTAAAATAATTTTAATGTGAATATGCAGGCGCCTAAGCGAAATAGAAGCGCAAGACGAACCGGTGTGTATGCCTATCTCTCTCGCTCTGTCTCTCTCGCTCTTAGGCGGGCTAACTGTGCTCGAGTGGAAGGGACGCGTGCCTTTCACTTTTCATGTCTGTCTCTCTCGCTCTTAGGCGGGCTAACCATGCCCGAGTGGAAGGAACGCGTGCCTCTCACTCGCTCTCATTGTAAGCGCATAACGTGAGCGGAGCGTAACGCAGTTTCTTGAAGTGTCACCCGGCAAACCAATTTATAAGACGTTGTCACGTCATAAGTTCCATTTATAAGACGTTGTCACGTCAAAAGTTCCATTTATAAGACGTTGTCACGTCAAAAGTTCCAGTTACAGTGCTTGTCCGAGACAAACTTCTTAATTACTGATTCAATTATCCAACTTGGGGGAAATCCTACTTTAAAGAGAGGATAGTTTATATCAAAATTTCATCATCATCACATCAGTTATTGGAAGACCACTACTGGTCACAGGCCTCCCCAAGAAAAGGGGAATTTTGCACATTGCTGCCGCGCTGGGCAAGCGTTTTGGCAATCGCAGAGCGTAGCTTCGCAATGAGGATGCTGCTAGCCATGACCGCCCTGTGTTACAGGTGGATATACCGCCTTCTATCGGTTCTGGTATATAGATGCCTCTTACAATATTTGGAATGGCGTATATCGCAATTAATAGTCGCAATATTTTTTTTATGATAAAAAGTATATTTAAGCCAGGACGACTGTTAGCTAGCTAGGTATAAACGCATTAATACGGACAAAATACACAAAAAATAATTGTAAATATTGTGATAATTATATTTGCATAACCATGTCATTGTAGTGAGTCAGCAGAAGGCGTACCAATATATTTTTATATAACAAAAGCTTAATAGCGCCAGGGAAGTAAAACATACTATTTTTCTGCAACAATTTCCCTATCCGGTTTATTATATGGCACATTCTATTGTTGTGTTTATTGTGTCTACGTTTTGGACAGGCAAATAGTATAATATATTTTTCTTGTTGTCTGCCGCTTTTAATCTATAAGATAGTTAAAATATTTTCTTCCAGTTGGTTTTGGTTACCTGTTTATTTAATCACATAAATGAATATACAAGAACAGTACTTTATAGGCGCTGTAAATTGTAAAAAACATAATATTCAGGAGTACGAGTGGCAACCCTTGTCGAGAGATTAAATAATTTAAATAATATACAAAGTGAATATTGAAATTATTATAGAAATAATTTTTATTTAATTCTCAACATGGCTGCATTTCTATTTATATACGATTCTATTTAAGGTATTGTTTGCTGTGACTGGAAACGAATTCGCTTTTAAAGAATCACCTGACAGCATGAAGGCGGTGATGACAGCTGTGTGGCTGCTGACCGAAGCGGCTGGGAATATTCTGATCATTGTCGTTACTCGGCTCATGAGCAACTATAGACAGGTACAGTTCTTTATTTATGTTTAACTCTGGGCCTAGGTCTACGTTCAATAATTGCATGAGTATATAAATATTACGGAGGGAAATACAGAAATATGATAGGATCCAGCCAATCGAAATTAAAGTTTCCTGTTTGCCCTAGCAGGACTCAAAAGTAAAGGTATTTTCATAAAGTTGAACTAATAGTAAAAATTTACTATTAATTGTACATAAATAAAAAAATTCAATAAAATTACAGCAACACGGAACAGTACAAGGCGGCCTTATCGCTAATAGTATTTTTTACAGGCAACCTTCGGATTGAAAAAATGGTACAATCTGATAGTTAGAGGTGTATTTAAATAAACACGTTCAATTTAAATAAATAGATACATACATCAAAGTAAGTTAAGTATATAGTTACACAAGAGGGTAAAATTAAAGTGATAGATAAAATTCTCGTTTGTTGTATTCTAAAATATAGGTAAATACCGAGCAGGTCTCAGTTGATAAGGAACTGTAGAAAAGATAGACCTTTGTTTATATCAAGTTCATGGTTCTTCTTCTTCCTTCTTTATTTATACGAAGAGAAAATTTAATGCTGATTGAGAGATAAACCCCGCTATGAAATAGCTTGAATATTCTGATCGCTGTGACGTAACTTATGACGTAGCAATTATAGAAAGGTACTTGTTTGAAATGGTAAATCTCTCACTTTTGGTATAATAATATTTGTTGCCATTTACATTTGGAGAGATACGGGATTGTTTTTAAACGACTATATTGTATTTTTCTCTTTTTATTACATCTGCAATAAAAGAGATAAATATAACAGTATAGATTCTTCTATACTTTCCTCCTCACTCACCTCACCTCACCGAATTTTGTCAGGAAACCCAGTTCTTCTTCTACACCTGCCTCATATTTGTGTCGATGGGCGTGTTCCACTGGCTCTGCCGAGGGTACCAGTTCGGCCATGGCGATGAGCCGAGAAAGGACCAGAGAAGTAATAGTGAAGTGTTATATCTGCAGATCAAACAAGCTGAAGACTGTTTGGACCATGTTTAAAATATACACGAACGTTAGCAAAAAAACTGTGACATGACTATTATGTGATTTTGTAATGTGCAGAAAATATAACTTAGCAGAGTTAATAACAATTATATCTAGATTTATACAAGAAAAAATAAAGAGAAAACCCATTTATGAGATGGACAGATGCTATTATAAAAAAAACAGGTCCAGGCTGGATGTATAATAGCTCAAGGCTTTCCACAGAGGTGCTCTTGCAGACTAAATGACTAAATATTTGAATATTACTATTTAAGGATTAAATTTAATTTACTCACTTGTTCTTTTTGTTAAATTTATCATTATCATCATCCCAGCCATTGTCAGTCTACTGCTGGACATAGGCCTTCCCAAAAAAGGGGGAATTTTGCCCACAATTGCCGCGCTGGGTAAGCGTGTTGGCAATCGTAGAGCGCGGCTTCCGCGTCGGGAATGCGTCTGTCCATCCCCACCCTGCGCATTTGAGCTGCACTGTTTCGGATGGATATCTACCGGTTCCGGTACCTCAGTCGTATCTTGCAACACCTGGTACAGAGGGAGGTACTATTCTACTCCGCCGCTACCCCACGGCGGATTTGTTTCACAGTATTCTATCAAAAGTATTATATAATGTTGTGGAGGTCAAATATAAAATGAAATCTATTTCATTTCGCCACAAATGAATTTATAAAAATGGAATAGCGGCTTAACTATTTCATCGCAGGATAAAATGGATTACATGGCTTCCCCTGGATTTCAAACGCTAGCATCATCAAATTCTATTCCAATAGGCCAGTGGTTTAAAATTGAAATAGACTGTCAGAGTCTATATATCTGACACTATTTCAATTAAGATAAGGATTTTCATCACCAGTAAATTAAATAAATGGTTTATTATTAATAAACACATGCGCATACCGCATAGTATGTAATTAAAATATATTTTAATTTACCAGGAAGTATCAGTTGATTAAGAGTTTGGCATGTATAAAATGTATGAGTCAAGTGAACCAAGTAAACCACATTAAGTTTAAATAAGTTCAATGTAATGATAGTTATTTTCCTTATGTTTTTAAGTCTATTTTATTGTACAAATCTTCTGCATTACTATCTTACATACAATTTTGATATGTAAGATTGGAAGATGAGATAGGCTGCATAATTGATTTGTAATGTGACATAATCAGGTCACAAAGCCTGGTGATGTGTTATTAATACTATATAGAATAGTCAGTACAGTGCAGGCAACTTATAATACCGTGGACCGTATGTCTTTTTATGTTTGTATGAGGGATGAAGTGAAAGCACTTCGTAGTATGTATGATGTGAGTTTGAGTGATAGATAAAAGAATAGTGTGATAAGAGATCGATTTACACCACAAAAGAAAATATGGTGACGACAATAAATTAAGAAATGTGGAGATGGTTTGGACATGTAAAAAGGATGTATGAAAGTAGAATGTTTGCACAAATATATAGAGCGGAACTAAATGGAAATTTCTTTGTGACGACCTACGCGAACATACCTTAACCAGTTTAAAGGGGTACTAAAGTACCAAGAATAAACGAGCGTGTATGAAATGCGAGTATAGGAAGGGAGAGAGGTATGCCAAGATCGTAGCAAGTACACATCCAAAGTCTCTGCTCGAGGTAGATGGGACACAGGCGTTGCATGTAGAAAACTGTGCCGTTTACTATAATATAGACAGTACATTTTTTACAAGTCAAGTAACATATCATTCTATCCTGGAGTTCATATTAAAAGAAAATGTATCTATTTTTAAACATAAACTTGCAGATAACTCTTAGTATATTTACTTATTGTTATAGATTTAATTTATTTTTTGTACTATTAATTACAATTATTTTTGTAACATATTTACCATTTATAATCACAAACGGGTCACTGAAGAATAATTAAAGCTATTTTATTACTATAAATGTAATATATAAACAATTTAATCAACATAGCGAAGAGAGGACTGCACTAAAACAGTTTCAACTAGTTGATATGTTTGTTTTTTTTT
>JACJUM010002971.1:4193459-4239721 GCA_020976665.1 Heortia vitessoides
ATTCAAACAACATCTTATACATTGACCTGACTTCGAGGTAAGTCTCTTAAAGTACTTGCGTTACGGACATCTGTATTAGAATATGTTTAAATTGACATTGATACAATTTACATACTCAAAGAAGCCATAGTTGCTAAGGGGTCGGGTATGCTGCATATCATTTGATGCAATATCATACCAAGGTTCCCAGATCATCGAGGTAAAGTATTACACACAATATTTGAAATCACTTTGTTAAACTAAGAAATTACCTGATTACCTATAAATGCTGAAGAAGCTCTTTAAATTGTCCATCATCAATCTCACTGTTTGGGATCTATGATTACAAAGGAAACACGAAAAAGGTAAAAAACTTATAACATTAATTTTTTGTGTCGGATTGAGGAGGGTACTTTGAATATCGGAGCACTAGTTTCATTTCACAAGTTTTTATATATTTGCATTTCCTGAACGTAGAGCGAATGAAATTCGATTAAGGAGGAAGCATTTCGTGTACATTTTCTGTGCTTGACTTGATTCGTACATTTCGTTTTCAGTATGAATATTCAAGTTGGAAGATATTTAGCATATTAAAGTTTTACAGCAACATTTGCTTTGATATTCGCTGTTATTATTATCAAGCAGAAAACTATACATTCAATCTGCTACCGTATTTATTTTTTATCTGATCGAACGCGTATATGCGAAAGGTTTCGTATATCCCGGCTAACTGAGTTTAAGAAAACTGCGGTACTATGACATGGTGTTAGCTTATTTTTTCGTTATCCCAAAGTATAGAGTATCTAATGATTCTGACTGAACCTGACTACAACGGATACCTTATATAATAGTTTAAGATTTCCTATAAAAATCACTTGCTGAAAATTGTTCGAAAAGTATGCCGGCTTGTATAAAAACTCTTAACAGTTATAAAAAAGGGTTTAATTATGTACTATTTGCGGCGTTCTAGTTGGTTTAATTTGTTTGGTAAAATGATTTATTTGATTTACAAAAAAAAGTACCGTAATCAATAGTAATACATATATTTTACATTTAGGATGTCCACTAGCACTAAGGTTGTAATAGTAAGCTGTGTCAGCGCTTTTCATCATGATATTGATGAGAATGACTTAGTAATTTCATCACGGGTAACGATAAGTTGTTTAATCTTGGGCACGATTATACTTAATTATACTACACTACATACTATATTCTGAATGACCCTTTTGACAGGTTTTCTCATTAGATAAACCTTACCTTAAAAGTTGTGAGAATATATATACAACAGATGCAATTATTTTAAACCTATAATTTACTATCTGCAAAATTTTTTTTCAACAAAAAAGAATTGGATTTCTATGCATTAAAATGTCTTATGTTTATTTAAAATTAAAGTCTAAAGTTATTACGAAATTCTCATTCTATCTGGTTAAACGAAATTCCTTTCATGGATAAATTGCAGAACAATGAAGTTTTTATGAATTTGCATAAAAACGTGTACCCGTTGTAATTTTTTGTTCTGGTTCTGTTTACAGACGTTTGAGTATAATGTTATATATTCTATATGAATATATTCAAGAAAGAAAATACTTTTTTATAAACCATTTGCAGTCAGACAAATCGACTAGTTTGATAGCAAGCCGTTATCATAGGTGTTTAAAACACCAGAGACACTTTAAGAATATCTTATCATATCCAAGCATTCGCGGGAGGAAATTCTTCTGAAATCCAGCCTGCGCGATCGTTTGGGTGCCAAAGTATGAGACTGAATTTCCTGTTCTGATGACGACTTATCTGAAAAAAGCCAAGGTATCATTTCGCATTCGTAGTCGTCTCCACCTAAGAGTGTTTTTTTATTATCTTATGACTAAACTAATTTTTTTCTTATAACAAAACACGCATAGTAACAGAGTCACACATCAACAAGATGCTAATGGGAAACGTATCCGTCCAATATTTGAAGTCTTCGAAAACTCCAAAAGTAGAAGACAGGCTTAAGAGGCATCTCAAAATCAACCAGCTCCTAATAATAGCCTCAGATAAATGAGATAAAACTGTCACCTGAAAGTTACAAAGTAAATACTACAGATACTTATATACATACTTACATAAGTATTAAAATTTGTAAACCTTTTATCAGACAGACTGTAAATACCCATATTAAATTACTGAAATATTCTTTGTATAAATTTAATAAGTTCACTGATAAAATTCAAATTATTTAACATAAAGTTAATTATTTTTACTAAAAGTCTGGAGTAGAGATAACGTTGAAAAAGTATCATAATACTTCAATTTATTAATAAAAGTAAAATACGTATGTATTTTACGTTTACAAGTGAAATTTTTAAAATTAAAATATCACTAAACTCCAGACCAAACTATTCAAATCTTTCAAAATATCAAAATTTTCAGTGAATTAAAACTAAGGTATATATCGGATTTAAACCCATTACCTTCTCTATCCACACTATCTGTTCTACTATCATGACCTTTGCAGTAACGCCAATATTTTTTGTTCTTTTTGCTAAAAGCAGGCGCCATCACTTGAATGTTGTAGGTACAGAATTTTGTAATTAGTATTTATACTAATATGAAGTAATCAATAAAAAGTACAAATCGCTGAGCAATATTTTTTTTGTAACAAATTGATCGTAGTTTTTAATGTTTTCATTTATATTGAGAATATATATTTAAATACAGCATGAAAGTAGAATTAGTGCGGTGAAAATGAGATCATTGCGTAAAATGTGCAAAGTCAAATTGAATGAAAGGCTTAGGATTAGTCCTATAAATTAAAGACAAAGTGTGAAAGATTATATTATTATTGAGGTTAAAAGACATTGAAGGAGTAGGTAGAGCCGGTGAAAGTAGAATTTCCTAAAAGATAAGTGAGACAAAAGTTCGTAGACTTTGGAGGAGATACGAACCTCGACAGATATGAAGAACTAATCGAAGATATAAAAAAAACCTGGTGCGGTCTATATTCAACGAGCGATAGTATGATGGTATGAATCGATTAATGAAAGAGGAAATAAAAAAATAATATACGGTACCTCAATAACTATTTTTATATTTAAAATAGAAAAAATAAAATGATTTTTCACGTACTTAATTTGCGATTAATCAATACCCCTACCCATTTTTAACTGCAACAAAGTTACATGCCTTGTTCATTGCCTTTTCATTTTTTTAGTAAACTTTTAGTATGAATTTACCACTGACTCTTATTAGAAAACATTGCGCTATTACATTCCATGAATTGCATGATTTTTCATCATCATAATTACAGCCATTGGAATCCACTGCTGGATGTAGGCCTCCTCAAGAAAAGGGTCAATTTTGCCTATAATTGCCGCGCTAGGCAAACGTGTTAGCAACCGCAGGGCACAGCTTTCGTGACAGGGATGATGCTGCCTATCTCTATGCAATTGAGCCACAGTGTCTCAAATGGATATACCGCCATCTGTCGGTTCTGGTACCTTAGCCGCCTCTTACGACACCTGGTACAGGGGGAGGTATTATTCAACTCTGCCGTTACCTCATTTATTTAATATGAATAATAATTTTATTAGGCGTATCTAAAATAGTCGCGATCAGCTGTGATTAGCCGAAAAGACCCTAAAGGATCTGACGAGTCATACGACCGATTCACTGTGACGTCATAGCATGCTATTACTATTACGGGTATACATGGGTATGTTCAGTAGAAGTAGTTATTTTTTATAAATACCCATCTGCAAACATTGTTTTATTCTGAGAAAATTTGGAGAATGCTTTCCTCGGAGTGGATTTCGAGAAGGCTAATAAATTTCACGCCAGTCATTATTGATATAAACGAGCAAGCAGGCTAAAATCCATCCATCACGGAATCGTCATGAAAAGCCTCCGTGACTTGCCGATTACTGACCCAATTCCATCGAGCTCCGTTTTTCTGAAATCATGTCATTATGATTTTTACCACTGCAAATGGAAATTATTATTTTGACAGTCAAAATAAAATAGTGATTTATAAGAAACGTCATTTTATGGAGATTTATTACATAAAGTTTTAGAGAGTTTGCGTGGATTTTAATCAAATCTGCCTTTTAATATATAGCCCGCAACCTTATCCGCGGGTAAGTCGGTTTTATTGATACTTTTCAATTTCAATAATTTCGAGACAGATATCTCCATTATCATTTCAGCCATTAGAAATCCACGGCTAGACATAATCCTCCCCAAGAAAGAGAGAATTCTGCCCATAATTAATATACAACTAAAAAGCAACAAAATTTATTGCCACGCTTGCCCATTGTTAGTTATAATTATTTTGCGAACACAGAGGCAGAATTTAAAGCATAAATGTGTACGAGTATAAAATAAATATTTTAATAGTTAACAGTTGTAAATTTGCACATATGCTGTGCAATGTATTCTTAAATCAGTACAATAAAGAAAATCACATACGCATGAAATCTGAAAAATCTGTCAACCAAACTTAAATGAAGCAAGTTTGTTTTAGTGTATAAAATCTATGTGTGCTATGAAATATGGTCTACTAGCTGTGCCCGCGACTTCGTCCGCGTGGAATAGTTTTTTGGGTGCCATACCTCTTTACCTTATCTTATATAAACTTTGAATTTCATGTTTATTTATATCGAATAAATGCCTGAAAAATAAGTTTCAAGTTTTAGCTCTAAAAATAGCGATACTTCTATACAACTTTTCATCCCCCTTTTCGATCCCTTACAACGCTTATTTTGAAGTAAAAAATAGACTATGTCCTTTCTTAGGGTCTAAAGATTGTCTGTGCCAAATTTCATCAAAATGGGTTGAGAGGTTGAAGCGGGAAAGCGTAACAGACAGACAGACATACAAAGTTACTAGTTACAAGTTAGTATTATATTTATAGGATAGTTATTGACAGCTTTACAGAGAGTTTGTATAAGTAAAATTCAGGTCATTCAACTTACTCATTCGATTTTTATAAAAGTTATTTGTAAAATAACTTTACGTACATAATGAAATATTTTGTATGCTTTAACTAAGATTAGTTCCTATTACCTTTACGAATACGGGGTTTTATAGCTTATTTATATTTAAGGAAGTTTTGACATCGGTCTTGTAGTGTATGAATATTTGTTCCACACAAAAATAAACTTAGATTTTTTATAATATTTGTATAATATTGTTAATTAAAGACGTTTAAACAGTATTGGCACATCGACAGGGGTAAGAAACACTCCGGTATGAGTGCTAACCGAACGGTTCTAGGAGTGATGATTACGGTAATACAATGATATAATATAATATTACTTTAATATAATATTACTTTTCAGTTGCTTTGTACAAAGTCTTCAAAGTATTTGTTAATCGCCTTTGTTAATCGGTAAAGATGTGGCTGTCTAATGGTAAAATATTATATTAAAGCGGTTGAAGATTTTTTCAATTTAATCACATCCAACGAATGATTTCAATTTTTTTTATATACTTGGATTTGATATCAAGACAAACAATTCAAGATAAAAACAAAGGATCTAAAGGATCAATAAGATCAAAGACTTCTTTATACTTACAGAAATCTGGCAAAATACGACGACGACCATTTTTAGAGTTTAAATAAGTATCTCATTACAAAAAGCGTGGTCAGGTCGAAATGGAATCGTCTTGTATCGCCTTTTGTTTTCCACAAATACTTGCCAGTTGCGATTGTTCTATTTCTGAAGTCTTTAGAACGTGATTTACAATTTCCGAAAACAGATTCCTAACCCGAGGGAATTTCTTAATCACTATTTCGTTACAAATAAATAATTTGTCTAAGGAGCAACAAGATGCAATCTAAACTTAACTAAATCGCTCTGTTAGTCTTGTATTTCGTATTATCTATCTTGTATATCGTAAAACGTATTGTATTTCTTCTATTGCCTGAGAGCTTTTCTTGGCATCAAGAGCTTTTCTCGTTATAGTATGCATTTAACTATAGTTTTTCATCTGTTCTTCTGATATCAAAAATATGACTAGAGGGACCGAAAATCACTTTTTTAACAGTTCAATAACCTCTGCCTTGCACGTGGGCTTAGTTTCTACTATAGTACATCGCCTCGTACCAGGTGTTGTAAGAATGACTGGTACCGGAACTAGGTGCGAAATCCACCCGAAAAGTATAGCTTTAATGTAACACGCCGGGGTTGGGCCGGAACATTCCCGACCCGGAGCTACGCTCAGCGAGTGCTACTAATATCTAACGCGACAAATAATACGTTTTAAAAAGTATGCTTAAACCTCTACCTAATTAATGTTAGTCTAGGGCAGCTAATGTCTAATCGTAATCGCTATATGATGACTATGAATCTATTTTATCGTCAACTTATCAGCATATAAACATATACTGTTCGATATAAGTCGCGCCAAACACAGCGTGCGAATTTGTGCCTCCTGAAACTAACGACTTCCAGAAACCTTACTTGGTCGTCCGTTCAATTGGCGCGAATACGTACATTTCTTGCTATATGTATGTATGTATGTGCGTACACACAAAAGAGGAGTATATCTAATTTCCGGTACTTGCAACTTTTATTATTGGAATATACATAAGCGTAAGCGTGACCACCGCCTACAAACGCTCGTATTATTACTAGAATATCACAAGCGCGTTGCCAACCTTGTGCCTTGAAGATATTATGTCACATTACCCAGTCATTTAAGTGCCTCTCTCACCTTTGAAATATAAACAAATACTGCTGTTTGTAGATGAGAGTGAGGTAGCAATGCAGATGACCATTGTGTTAAGTCTTCTAGTATAATATAATTACACGGCTTAGTCACAGTGGAAATGAGGAAGAATGTGACCGAATGGTAATTTTCCATGTTAATCGATTTCAGTAATGTTCGATTAGAGAAAGTACACTTGCACGTATAATGTATTCATCGACTTGCTTGCATCTGAAAGGCACTCTATCGTATGAAATATTGAATAATGCATCTCGATTATGTTTACTTCTTCACTGAGAAATGGTATCGCATCTCCAAGGAAAATGTAGGCAGACAAATGTAACTCATTTATTTAAGGTAACACCCTGGGATATACCATTAATTATTTCTAGTATTGTGTAAATGTGATGAGATTAACTGTGGGCTATCGTTGGCCCATTTATTTATTTGGCATAATTAACAATTTTTTTAAATATTAAAGCAACAAGATGACTAAAACTCATATAGCAGAGTCATTAGTCATTTGTAACCAATAAAGCACGATAGATTTGTTACACGACTTATCACTATGGTAAGTGTAGAACTTCTACTGTGGTCAAGGCCTCCTCAAGTTAGGGGGAAATTTGCGCATTACCGTGCTTAGGAGGTCCAATCGCATTGCATTATTTCGCGACGGAAATGCTGCTCATCACCGCTCTATTGTATTTCAGCTACGCTATTTTGGGTGGATGAAAATGTGTATTAATAATATTCACACAAAGTCTCATACATTGACCTGACTCCGAGTTCGTTAAAGAAGTCCCTTAAAGCAGTTGTGGATATTAGAGAAAAAAACAAACACAAATGTGCGACCCTTTGCGGGACATGGAGGATACCTACCCTCAGCGACATCGGGCCTCTCAATCAGATATGTTGCAATCTGTCAGTTTCGGTAAATCAGTTGCTTCTTACGACACCTGGAACTGAGGGAAATACTATTTTAATCTGCCGGTATTCCACGGTCTGACGGCTATTATGTATTTATTTATTCGCAATCAGATAAATAACCTGCAAGGAACTATAACGGCGAAAAAGAATCGATATACGCAGTCTTGGTTTTTCTTTGGCAGTGTAAGTATACTACCGGTGTCTAAACAAAGTCTTTGAAGACTATTTTGACGGAAGATAGCAGTATAATTATTAATATATTATGCTCAATGTTGGTTGCCGTGAGGTACCGGCAAAGTTGAATAGTACCTCCCTCTGAACCAGGTTTCGTAAGCGGCGACTAAGGTGCCAGAACTGACAGACGACGGTATATCCGAGACAATGCAGCTTAAATGCAAAGGGCGGGGATGGACAGCAGCATCCCTGTTGCGAAAACTGCGTTCTGCGATTGCCACCACGCTTGCCCAACGCGGCAATTATGGGCAAAATTCTCCTTTCTTGGGGTGGCCTATGTTCAGTAGTGGACTTCCAATGGCTGGTATGATAATGACTATTTGTTACATTTTGTTTACATCGCCATTTTTGGTGTAAGTGATAATTTTTTTTATAAAAAATGTACGCTGCATCATATACATTGATCCGTCTTATAATGCAACCACATGTTATGGATATCAGATAAAAGAGCAATCACAAATATGAAACTTGGACATGTATTTTTATACCCAGGTGCAGAATAGACTCAAATATAAATGATTGACCTAGGTAGGTGTCAAACCCACGACCCTTAGCGTTACCGACACTATCGAATATGCGATCATGCGCTATCCGTAACACAAGTACTTTAAGCTACTTATCACGGAGCTAAGTCAATGTAAAAAAAGACGTACAAACGTAGGAATTGTATATTTATAGAATTACACGAATTATATTGTAGAAATTAAATAACATTAAATAATATTGTAGAATTACACGAATTCGTTCAAAACATTAGTTATAAAAAATGTTTTGCACTTTTGTTGATATATTTTGTGATAGCATTCATTACTATTCAGAAGTCCAGCTTTTTAAAAAGGATCTAACTCTGTTTCATTTAATTAATTATATGAATGGACGCGTTTCTTTTTTAATATTAAGAAATTAATTACTTTGCGTATCTCATTAAAATTGCAAAAAATGACAGACGGTAAAACTATTCGTTTAGTGTACATACTACTCGTAAAACTAGTAGAATGGTTTAATGTTCTTTGGTCATCTACAGTGGGAAAAGCAAGTAAAATTTTTATTGCGAATGGACGCTGCAAGATTTATGTTTTGCCGTGGGGTGCCGGACGTTGGACTACTGACATATTACTAATGATGATGAATTCTGTCTCTGGGTGTAAAATACTATATAAATATTTGTTCTGGGTGGGTATCGGACCTACGACAATTGGCGAACAAGATAGGATCACTCCTATCTTCGCCAGCAGGCCCATCAAATATACATATATATATATAAGTATTATATTTGTGTATTCTCTGTTTTCTGATATCCGTAACACAAGTGTTTAAGCGACTTATCTTGGAGTCAGATCAATGCATGGGACGTTGCGTGAATATTATATCATTATTAAAATGTACACACTATAATATAGCCATAGTAGGAAATAATAGCAGGTAGGTTTTTTTGGGACCGATCAGGCGGAAGTATAAGGGTTCATTTAGGGTTCCATACACCAGAAACTCGCAATTCTAAAAGCTTATGCTTATACTTAATTTCCTTAGCTTCTTTGGCTAAAAATAATGTTTTCTTGGTTCTAACTCAAACTTGGTACAAAGCTTGGAACATACTATTATTTGTAACATAATAAAATTCGTATTTTTGCGGAAAATGTTGACTTTTAAAATAATTTGTCTTTTTCCTCTCCCTCTTATCTCGACATGTAGTAATTAACAAATGTCGTTGGGTGTTAACCGACCTCTTTTTTGGAACTACCCCAAACGATGCCTACTAAAGCTAAGGTTCGTGTCTTAGAGGCGACATTAAGTGAACGCCGCGAAAAGCATTTTGGCAAAGGTGGCATCGGAATTGACATACAAAAGATACGAAAATACATTTTCAGTACAAATATTTTGCCAAAAATAATTCTGCGTACAATATGTTTGAAATATCCAGCGTCACAATGCCTCGTTTAAATGCACCTGACCGGTTGGGTGGTGTACATTAAACCGGGTTTGTGTTATCATGAATATTGCGGTCACCTCACAAACCTTTTGTACTAAAATGTATTCCATGTGAGCGGACAAATTGTGATGGAGCTATAGTGCAGTAAATAAATTAAATTTCACTTCATCCTCATTTCCAGTAATTAGCATTCTTAATTTAATTTAGTATGACGAGAGTAATAACGTTGTAACTAGCTGTAACAATTAACTCGAAAGCAACTAAAATTTATTATAATGTAGGAGCGTTTACAGTGAATTCAGTTTTAATAACACTTCGGCTAATGAAGCTTGTGAGGTGAAAATAATTAAATAAATAATTGCCCGTAATATATATAGCTATACTATATAATCTAACTACTATATTATTCAAAATCGTCTGTCATAGTAAAATATGATTAAGAACTAATCTTTTAACGGCCTTAAATGCGATTTATATTTACTTTATACATTTTTAGTTTGATGTTTTGCATACCTTGCACAAACCGTTCATGATAAATGTATATTATTATGTATGTACTAGTAAATGCGTGTATGTTGTAAAATATTATATAATACAATTTTTAAATTACCTGCTAAACGAACTTCAGATACGATAACATTCAGATAGTTAATATCATAAGAAGTCACGCAACTTTTGTTTAATAAAAATAACTAGTCTTCTACTGTGTTCTTCCAGTGAATTTTGCTACGAATCGTGGCACTGGGGCGTGGTAGCAGTCGCAGATCGCTTCACGACTTAAATGCTTATCCTAGCCCTGTTTCATTTGAGCAAATCTGTTTTGCAAATGTAATGTTATACCGCCATCTATTGATTTTGTTACCACAGTCGTCTCTTATGACACTAGGTTGCAGTTATACTTGACCAGTATCTATAAAATTTTAAAGTAACGGTATTTTTATTAGACATCTATATTATTCTATTATTTGTGTCTATACAAAGTGCTCTTGTATCTTTCTACGTCTTTTTACTTCAAAAATTATTTTATATTATCAGATAATATAATAATTTAATTAATAATCTGAAGTAATAAATATGCTAGTTTTATCCAATAAAAAATGTTCTTGTGCGATAAATATCGATTTTTATATTTTTCTATGAAATTGGGTAGATTTTTTCCAGGAATAACAGGATATCCTTACGGATCAGAGATAAGATAAAGATCTTCCGGGAAAAATCGAGGGTCACTGCCGTAACCCCTCCCCATAAAACTGATGATGGAAATTTAGACATTGAAATATTCTGTTTGTTCATGTATTCCCTTTACTGAAAAATTCTGTAACGCAGACACGACAAATTGTTTTGTGAGCAATATTTTTTTTAACCCTAGGTGTGACTGTATGTATCAATGATATCTAACTTTAAATATATGTTTTTGTGTCTATTCTAATCCTCATTATTATATCTGCCATTGGACCTCCCCAAAATAGGGGAAATTTCGCCGAAAATTGCCGCGCAAGCGTATTGGCAAAGACAGGGAGTAATTTTCACAACGGGGATGCTGCTGCCCATTCCCGCCTTGTACATTCCCGCCTTAAGCTACACTATTTTGGATGGATATACCGACATCTGTTTGTTCTAGTACTACTGTGACCTCTAACGATACCTGGTAAAGGGGGAGGTACTATTCTTCTCTGTATATACCCCACGTTCCATCTATTCCAATGTTAGAAAGTAACCGGGCTGGCGGAGTCACGTCCAAAAAGCTAGTTCATACGTTTACGTTCAGGGGTGGCGAATGTTAGTTTTATGATACGTAAAAAATCGTACGTTTTGTAATTGACGGGCCTGATGGCGCAGATAGTAGTGATACTATCTTATGCGCCAATGGTCGTGGCTTCAATCCCCACCTATAAAAATATTTATACAATAATATTTGTATTTATCTTGTGTCTGGGTGTTAAAAAATTGTATTTAGGTATTAATATATTTGTGATTCCTTTTATTGTATGGACATCAGACAATACACGTTTTAAATGATTTAAAACGGACTCACCCTAGTTCAAACGCAACAGGGTGGGGATGGGCAGCAACATTCCCATCAAAACATTCCCGTAAAGCCACGCCTTGCGATTGCCACCACGCCTGCCCAGATAATAGGTAAATCCCTCTTCTTTGGGCAGGCTGATGTGCTCCAGTGGACCTTCTACGTCTACAATGATGATGATGACAAACTAGGTCGGTAGGAGAAATTCTGTAGTAACGGCAAAAATAATTTTAAGGTCGACAGCTAATTCCCAAATGACATTCCTCTTCTTTTTGTAGTTCAAGTCATTACTAACAAGGCAATATAACTTTTAGTACTAGTACACTAAAAAACTAATCTCGTGTAGATGTGAAAGCAAATCGTAAAACTGAAATTAGGTTGTAGGAAGTCTGTTAGGATTTTAGACTTGTTTTTACATAGTTTTTTATTTCACGTGTCACACTACCGATAGAGTAGAATTGTATGTCTCTGTGTACCAGGTATCGAAAAAGTGAATCGACTGATGACGGTATATCCTTCAGCAACTGCATAACTCAATACCAAAAATGATGGGGTTTGAAAGCATATCCTTGGCAAAGCTACAATATTACGTGTAAGCCATCAGAGCCGAGAGGTACCGGCAGTGTAGACCAGGTATCGGAAGAGGCGAATTAGGTACCACAACAGGCACATTGATTCGGTTGGATATACCCATTCGAAATCCATTCCTCAGCGCGCCAATTATGGGTAAAATTTGCGTTTGCTCTGTGTATGGGTGTAAAATATATGTATTTAAGTAGTATATTTGTGATTCCTCTGTTGTCTGGCATTCGTAACACAAGTGCTTTAAGCGACTTACCACGGAGTCAGGTCAATGTATGAGATGTTGTGGGAATTTATTATTATTATTATATTATTATTATTATTATTTTGGTGGAGGCCTGTGTCCAGCAATAGACTTCCAATGGCTGATATGATGATGATTTTGTTTTGATGGTTTATTTATAGTCAACATCTTATAGTTGATATACTAAAACAATGAGACAATGTGTAATTATAGCGAGTTTGAATATATACCGGCTATTTTAAGCCTAAATATAATACAACTGTATTGTACAAACCATACCAACTGTAATAAAATTTCTTCCTATTCATAAGATAACTCATCCAGTTTATATTTAATGCCTTAAACACATGTTGAATACATTTATTTTCGTACAGTTAATTAAGCTGTTTAGCATCCCATTAATTCCCATCGCACCCGTATCTATGACACAAATAAAAGTAGTATTGGCTGATTAAATGATAAATTATAGGAGTTTTAATAGAAAATTGAGAAGATTCAGGGTCCTAGTTTAATGTATATCTGTATAATGTAATGTGTTGATAAACTAGACTCGACTCTAAGTGTTGTTCACTAATAATAATTTTAATTATTACTTATATTGAAGCTGTAACTGGTAAAATGTTTATTCCTCCTTCTTTTTATTTTCCTTAATTGGCTCCGCTTTATAGAGGTGTTCACGTTGCGGATTTTTGACATCTTCATTTCAGTTCAACTATTAGCAAATATCTTGATGTCGAGTTTTTTAATCATTCAACTTTAATCATACCTCAAAGAGAGTCTTTTCCGATGGTATATTTATAAAGAAAGTAAAATTAATAACATTTATTGGCAAACAGCGAATATATATTAACGAAATGAGATTGTACATGGGGCGTTTCTTTATTAGTTTGTAGGTATAGGTAAGCTTATAAATAAATAATCAAATTGTACATCAACTGTGTTTATATACAATTTGATTATTTATTTTGTGTATCCGTATTTAAAAGTTTATAGACATGCGTTTTTCAAACTACTAATGACTTAAGCAAATAATAATTTTATCATTTAAATATCACGAAAAATATTTAAATTTTAAAACTTTTAGTGCTATTTAGACTATAAAATAATAAAAAAAGAATGTTTATTGGATTAAAGAACGTAAAATGTATCGTTTTCTTTTTAATTCATTTCTACGATTTATGTGTCATGTCATGCAGGTAAATAACTTTATGATATAAATAAAATAAAATAATGTTTTTTTTCACCTCTACACTTACCCAATGACTACACAACAAATACACAAATCAATTTATTATTCACCTAATCAAAACTTTTCATTATATTTCTGTTGTCTGATATAAGATCAGTTAGTTTATGCTTTTTTAAAATTGTATATATATATGAATTCTATACAACTAAGTAACGTAACTTATTTTATTCATTATTCTGAATATAGGTAGACCTACAAAACACGATGCTCAAATGAGGCCGTAACTCCAATTAGACAAACGAAGATAGGTGGAAACGCCATTTGAAAAGAGAGTAGTGAACAACACAAAAAGAGCCTTTGCGAATGGGAAATTACATACATACCAGCAGTTTCATATAAAAAAGCATAAAAATGATATTCAGCTTTTCGGCTTAATCTATGATCATTTATTCAATGAATTCGATAAAGAGAAGAGAGAGAGAGAGAATTACAAGAGGCGTGGTTTGCCATCAGTGTGGTATAAAAAAGATATCACATAACCACTCAATGTAAACTTATGACCGTCGCTGATTAACACAGCGGCACGTATCGTAACGCCGCACAGTTTGCCAGTTTACAAGAAAACATAAATAAAACATTAGAATATAGATGTAGTTGGGCAGGTGCTCCGCAACTTTATGGCACCTATTTCGCGTTCTTCTGGACTGTCAACCCTACTCTAGAAAAGCTCTAGGAAGTGCAGAATTCCTTGCGGTTGCCGATCGCTTCCCAGAGTCACCGCGGAGATCCGATGCTATAAAACTGTCAGCACTGTTTCTTCCCTTCTCATGCAGGCTTTGCATAGGTAAACAGGTGTTTATTTAGGAAGTTCCCAAGCTAAATAATGGCCGACTGTATAAAAGCTTCGTGTGCTGGAAGGATTTTTATAACCTAAGTACTATAATGTAAATCAAGTTCGGGATAGTTTGAAATAGAACAGGCATAATGCACACTTTTTATTAATTTAGTTTTTTCGTAGGTTTTTAATTTAGACTTTACCCAGCATTATTGATGTATGGCATCTATGAAATTAGACATTAGATCGAACATTCGAATGCATAATTGTTGAATCTGGAAAATATTAGTTAAGAAATTGCTGTAGCAATTTGGTTTATAGAATTTTGAATTGGATACTTTTGTCAATGTAATAACTTGTATTAACGTTATGTAAGATCTGTCACATTTTGCTATTAATAAACAAATAGGTACGAGTAGATCATAGTTTGTCTTAAGATATAAGAAATGGTGGTATTTAGTTTTCATGTCTAAAGAAAGTTTATGTTTAATTGAGATTAATTTTACATAAAGCATAGGGTACCCATTTTAAAAAGAGAAAAAAAAGTTAAATTACCATTTCTTGTTTATTTTCAGCTTAGTTTTGCAACTGTCGATATTGTCGATCCGTAATCTACCTATGTAATCTTCATAAAATAGATCATTCTAAGAATAGAAAGCTGTTGTATATTCTGTTCTCCAATAATAATGCAATCATCCAGTTTACAAAATGTGCAAGGGATGTAATTATTTTGACGTTAATAAGGATATATTCAAAGTCAAAGTGATATTTATTTCTATCATTATCATTAGTACTTTCAAATCGTCAAAATAACAAAAAAATATGTATATAGATTTGCTTATTAGAATTTTTCATAAATGACCGACGACCCTGACAACCTTATGTCTTATATACCTCTTTTAAATATTCTTTGAGTGTCTAAAACAGGCTTATTACACGAGCCACCAAAAATGAATCTACGAGAAAATTGATAGTGATAAGGGTTCCAATAACACCTGACGGTAGGTATTAGTGCAAACGCGTCAGCGCTGTTTTAATGGTAGAAGCTAGAAGAATTCAAATCCCAAGCAGTTTTATCTTTAATCTTTCAAGCAGTAATACGTCTTAACGATATGTTTACCTTTTACACTGTTCTTGGTTTTATTTAAAGGCATATTTGTAATATAATAGAGTTATATTTTACAATACAAATTAATTTTTTTTTAAAGCCTAGCAATGGACACTGTAAACTTATTTCTAGGATGCATATACTCGTTAGTATGTCACTATTTTTCGAAAAAATAATTACATTTTCATAGACATTAATAATATTTTGATAGATATAAAACTGATATATGTATACTATTATATTAGACCTATATATATATATATATATATAGGTCTAATATATATACACACATATATTGATACATATGATATTGATGTACATATATATGTAACTGAGATGTAATATAATGTTAAAATAAAATGTTTGTTTACTGAGCAACACTGAAGTTTTCCATCCTCAGCCAGGATAATATTAGAGTTTGTTCTGAGTATGGGTGTTAAATATTGGCTGACGTCCGTAATACAAGTGATTTAAGTGACTTACCACGGAGTCATGCTAATGTATGAAATATTGTGGAAATTTATAATTTTATAGCCAACACCTATCTAGCTCATTCTCTAGCCAACCTCAGTAATTTCACTTCGTCTCTCACCTTTCAAAACAAAACAGATATGCCAACTCTTCTGTTTGTCGGTAAAAATAGGTGAGAGTTGGTACCTCTCTAATGCCGACGACAATTGTATGAGATCTAGCTCAAGGTTTAGCTTCTATTGTCACTTGTAAATAGGATTGTATCGAGCTTAAACGCGCACCCAACAACTTACGTCACAGCTCACTCTAACCAAAATCTATTACATTGAATCATCGCAGGAGAAGCTTTGTCTTTCTGGGCAGGAATAATACCTTTATCCCTATATAAATAAGGGTGACTGTAGAAGGTGAAGCGGGTGGGAGGGGGTTGAGGATTCGTGTCGTTGACAAATAACTGTCTTCCGTTTATCAGAGGCTGAAAGATGGACGATTTATCACGAGGCAGCTTGAGTAGTGATGCCGCAAAACTGTTGTAATCAATCGATAACATGGAAAAAATATTTTTATCCAAATTTATGTTCTAAATTGGTGTACCGGAAGAAGATCATTTGTCATGTCATAGATTGACCTGACTTTGAGATAACCGAACCTTGGCGCCTTGGTTCGATACCCATCCAAGGCAAATAATTATATGATGACATTCGTGTTTGTCCTGTGTCTGGGTGTTAAAAATATGTATTTATTATAATTGTGATTTTTCAGTTATTTGATGTCCGTAACACACGAGTCAGTTGTAAAATGTGTATGAGGTGTTGTGTGAATCTTAGCCATACAAAACTATAAACTAAAACGAGGTAAAGGTTAATAGAACGCTTAAAATTTACCTACTTTATTTTTAATTTTTTCGTGAATTTGTACATATATTGTATCCAAACCATTTACTTTGCCTCATATTTATTACTAGCTACTAGCACCCGTGTTTATCTGTGTGCCCTTTAGCCGCCGTGTTCATTTACATAGTATAAAAAAGTAGGCTTTCCGCTACCAGCACCTGTGTACGCTTAGTTCTTTAAGACTACGAGATACGAGTGATACATGCACAATATAATAGAGAAACACGGATAATTTAAGATTTTTCTTATTATCATCATCATATCAGCCATAACACATCTACTGCTGGACAATGGCCTCCCCAAGTAATCTCCAGTAGGACCGGTTGCATGCGGCCTATGTCCAGCGCAATATTATGCAGTTTTAGTCAGATCGTCTGTCCATCTTGCCGGTGGACGCCATTCGCTGTGCTTGCCTTATTTGTTTTTTTTTACGAATTTTCTTATGTGAAATGTGTCGTAAATACATCACACATACGTTTGCGCTTATATTGCAAACGTTTATTGAATCCTATGAGATAAATCAAAATAATGTAGTACAATATTTTAAATATATACATTAAAAAGGTAATCTATAAAGAGTAAATCTGTTTAATTTAAGTAGAATCTGGATAGAATCATTTAAGTCCGCGGTAGCAAATGTCCATCTCTTAGGGAACCTACATTAAGCATTCTTTTATTCTCATTACAGCCGCGTGAAACCGAACGGGTCGCTAGTACCTTTATAAAGCTTATACCAAAATTGTAGGCTAGCGGGTCGGTAGTCTACAAGCTTATCACAATAAACAATAATCTAACGTATTAAAAGCGTTTCAAGATGTTCTTGTGAAAGAGCAATAAATAGGTATACATTGTCTTCATTGTCGTCACAACCACCGAAGATCGACCACAGACACAGGGCTCCCCAAAAACAAGAGAATTAAGCCTATAATTGACTTCCAGAGTTGAGCTGTTGCAATTGAGCTATGCTGTTTCCGGTTATTATAACGCCATCAGTGAGTTCTGGTACCTTAGGCCTCTCACAACACCTGGTACAGTAGGATTCCACTCTGCCGTTACCCCTCAGTGTACAATTTGCTGTCTTAAACTTGCTAATTTACAATATTAGTTATTAGAAGCATTCAATTCGTATATGATTTTTAAAATCATTTATATGCATACATACATCGATACAATATATATATATATAGATATAGATGGGCCCGATGGCGCAGATGGTAGTGTTCCTATCTTATTGGCCAGGGGTCGTGGGTTCGATCCCTACCCAGGACAAATAGTTATTAGATGATATTTATGTTTTTCCTGTGCCTGGGTGTTAGAAATATGTATTGAAGTTTATATTTGTGATTCTTCTGTTGTCTGATGTCTATAACACAAGTGCTACAAGCGACTTACCACGGAGTCAGGTCAATATATTAGATGTTGTGTGAATACTTATTTTATTTTTATATATCGATAGTGTTGATCGATCAGCGTCACTACACGACTGAACCACACAAAATTACTTTGATGAGGGGAAAAAACTCTTCAAACGTGCGACGATGCTTATTTCCCGCGAGTTGAAATTATTTATGTTTTTTTCTGGCGCACGCGCTTACATTTTTACACGAATTCAGCATATTTCATGTAAACCAATCATCATTTTGGTGGTATATTACAAAAACCAAAAAAGTATATACTTATTGAATTTATATAAAGTATTTTGCTAAGAATTTGGTGCGAATGTAATATTTAGGAATTTAAATTCTGAACGAGTTGTAGGGTTACCCGGTTAAATAATAATAATTAGTATTTTTGTATCTATATCTATACAAAAATATATCCCTATTTCCCTTGCTTACAACATCACGCAATTCTTGTACGTATTTATCCGTTGTATTATTTATTGTCAGATTTAGAGAATTAAGAATATATTTATGTGAGTAAGTAATAAGAAAATTGCACGGAAAATAAGAATACTTTATAAATTTGCCGTAAGGTACCCCCCTCTGTACCAGGTGTCGTAAGAGGCGACTAACGTACCAGAACCGACAGATGGCGGTATATCCATCCGAAAGAGTGTAGCGCAAATGCACAGCGTGGGGCTGAGCAGCAGCATCTACGACGCGAAAGCAACGATCTGCGATTACCAACATGCTTGCCCATTGGGGCAATTATGGACAAAATTCCCTCTTTTTTGGGGACGCCTATGTTTATCTGTGGCTGTGACTTCCAATGGCTGTCATGATAAAAAAATAAAATTTCCAACCAACCTTACAATGTTTAAAATAACTTAATTAAAATGATAGCTGTTAACCTAATGTGTATTTTAATTATTTCAATGTATTTTGTGTTAATTTGACCTATATTTAATATGATTTATATTTGAAACCTCAATATGTTACAATAATAGTAATTGCTTTTTCATAATCATCATCATTAAAGACATCGAAAGTCCACCGCTGGTCACATGCCTCCCCAGGAAAGGGGGAACTTTTCACATAATTGCCGCGCTGGACAAGCGTGTTGGCAATTGCAGAAAGACGAGACAGAAATTTCACTGCCGGTCCCCACCCTGTGCATTTGAACTACTGTTTTGTTTAAATATACCGCCATCTGTCGGTTTTGGTACCTTTGTCGCCTCTTACGACAGTACGCCTCTGGTGCAGAGGGCGGTACTGTCCTACTATGCTGGCACCTTACGTCTTATTTGTTGTTTATAGTTTACATTAATTAACAATATTGATACCAAAATATGATAGTAAATATCATTGTGCTCATAGAAATAAATTGTACGATACTTATAACTTGATTCATTCTAATCAAGTTAGATATATTAAAAAGATACAATAATATTATAACAATTTCGCTTGTTACATATATACGATAACCAATCCGTTTTACGTATTCTCTTTTCTTCTAAGGTCCCTAAATAATTTACCCCCTTGTTTTCTCACTCATCCATATAAGTTATAATCCATAATTATTACTAATATGGATTATATAATATGGAAATAATAATTTCCGATTCTATATTCATATATTTTTTTAATTTGTGTGTATTGCACCGTCTTACCTGTTTTCTGTTTTGCCTGATGGTTGACTGGTAGATAATGCCACTAGGCATTGAGTCCACCATGTGTATATTGTATTCTTGGATGTGCAAATATTAGCTACTGGATACGCACGCTATTGAATACAGGCTATCAAGGAAGGGAGATTTTTTCCCTTAATCGCTAAACTCGGCAAATATTGTGGCAAAAAAAGAGTGTAGCACCACGATGGGTTTGCTGCCGATCATCTCCGCCTAGTTTTGTTATTCTACTATACTAATGTTGACAATAGCAATACGTAGCTTTACGCTGTAGAGACTACTGCCCATCTACGCCAAGTTTTGTTTTTCTACCATACTACTCTACCGTTGCCATTTGTCTAAAAACGCTCTACATATTACCTTAATCCATGAAATTATAAAAACATTGCTTGATTACGTAACATTTCAATTAGTTTTTGGTTTTGTATTTAATTATAAAATTATTAAACATATATTCACGCTCATCAAAACTGTCTATTAGGTCCTTATACATTGTAATATCAGCTATCTGATGTAAATGTTTAATTATAGTATGTCCAGCTCTTCCAACAACTAGCCGGAATAGATTTAGATACAAGCCCAGTTTATAAAAAAAAGCTTCTTGTTATATAAGTACCGTATTTTTATAGGCATTTAGTACACATTTGTATTTATTGGGATAACATTACAGACGGGTTTAATCTCCATCTGGGATAATTATTTATATGATGATATTTGTGTTTGCTTAGTGTCAGGGTGTTGAATATATATACTTAAGTATTATATTTGTGATGCCTCTATTGTCTGATATCCACAACACAAGTGCTTTTGAGCGACTTATTAGGGCGCTAGATCAATGTATGAGATGTTGTGTGATTTTTTTCAGTATTTTTAGTATGGTAAGTATTTTTAGTTTGTCTTGGGTCCGGTTGAAATATAGATTTTAGTAGTTGTCTGATGTCTGATGTGATGAAAAATGACACATAACAAACTAAAATTAAATTGTAATTCTTCGTCTATAGGTCATTTTTCATTGGATTGAATCTTAAAATTTAGCTGATGCTCATGTAAAATCATTGATAACAACGATAAATCAAATCAATTTCGAACTTCAAAAGTTAATGAATTATAGTCGAATTTCAACCACCGCAATCTCTACAATAACTTTAATTTTTGTTTCCGTTTAGTTGGAGCCGTACTTTACAAAGAGCTTGTGTGGTCGCTCTTCTTTGAAATATGTATGTGTGAAGATATTAATAAATGTAAATGAAACAATAAAAGTAGTATAACAGGAAAGCAAGACCCTTTTTACGTCGATGAGAAATCAGCGTGAAAGCAAGTATGTTCGTGATTGATGATTCTATACTTCCACCACCTAATTTTCTTTATAATGCAACCATACGGTAACATTTAAACTATAATATTGTTAAAATTATTCAATCTATCTTATTTACACCTCTCACTACCTCTCAGTTTCATACGCTATTTCCATTCAAAGGTTGCCTGAAAGAAATTATTATTGGCAATAAGGCCGCCTATTGTACTTTATAATTACTGTTTTTTTCTTCTTATATTTTATATTTGCTGTACAATAAAATATTTATTTTTATTATTATGACACAGCGTCGAACCCACGACTCTTGGCACGTAAGATATGGTCACTATGATCGCTATGAGGCCCAGAAAATGTAAAAAACTATAGTACGTCCTTCAAAAAATATATTTTGCTTAAGTATTGAATACCTTATTAAATTTTGAAGAAAATTCATTATTTGCTTGATATTCAATAGAAAATAAATTATTACTTAATTTAAGTATGTCTTTATGTTGTTATTCATAGAGTAGTGTGTGTAATGGTCACTTTTAATGATTACATATATTTCTAGAGCATAAAAAAAAAAAGAAATATCTTTATGCCCTTCTTCACCAAATTAACTTTATACAGAACCATAAGAAATGATATCAAACTATAAAGAAAGTTTATTACCACCTAAGAATGTTAAATCTCATCAAGAGCGATACATTATATCTTTAAAGAGATCTCAGCAAATTAGCGCACTAAATTTAGCACGATAGAATAACGCTGCACTCAAGTAAGCAATTTATTAAGAAGATTAAACTCGTTGGAAGTTTTAATGGAATTTAAATTTTTCAACGAGGAAGGTTTATCGCGAGCTAAGAAAACTGCGTAGCGCAGCCGCGCGTGATTACAGGGAGGACGGAATGTTTTTTCATAAATAAGAATATGCATACACACTCAGCGACAGTCTCATTTCGTTTTCGGCCGTTATCCAAGATGAAAGATAGCGCAAAGGCTTTATTATTGTGTGCTTTAGTATATTATAATTTGGAAAATATTATAACAATAAATAAAATTGCAAAAAAAGAAGCAAAGGCGTTGGTGGACAGATAATGCACATAACTTCTTTACTCGCCCGAGACACCCTTTGACTTACAAAATACCGCCACCGATCCGAGAACAGGCAAGCGCGAGAACGAGACGGGCGAGCAATGGATCTCATCCACGCTGCTCGGTTATTCTCGTGTGTTCTCGGATATTTCCGGCGAATAAATAGTATATATCCAAATTGGGAGCACAAGTAACTTGAATAGATCAGCAATATATTTGTAAAAGCCCGCTTATCTAAATTACTGAATGATTTGGCTCACGGATACAACTCATAGATGAACTCATAAAATTAGATGCCACCGATGTCTTGAAGAACTTGGCCAAAGAACTTGCTATTTTTTGTTGCACTACAAGGATCACAATTAAGCAAACGACCTACACATTACAATACAAAGACGATTAAGTTACGGTAGCTTAAGTACGTTAAGTTACCGAAGCCGACATAAGGCGGTATATAAGAGTACAACCGAAACAGCGTAGCTCAAATGCACAAGGCAGATATGGGCAGCAGCATCCCCGTTGCAACCTAAGCTTTACAATTGCCATCACAGTTGCCTCGCACGACCATTAAAGGTAAAATTTCCAATTCTCTTTGGACTTTGTTTAACGGCTGATACGAAGATGGATTTTATATTAATTAGACGTACTCTTGTTGGTTATACCAGGTCACATTTTTGAGAAATCCTTTGTTATAGGTCTAGTCAGTTCGCTAATTAATGTTTTCATCATTAATTATAAACACAAGCACGTCACGCACACTTTTTGAGAATTCAACGTCAAATAGGTTCGGACTAGGGCGGCTGTTATTTAAGAGGTTTGCAAAAAGAGCATGGCTGTACCAAGGCGATGTGTGGGTGCACTGTACGTCCTCGTTGGCGCGTGCTTTGTACTGCTCTACTACTTGAATGTGGTGTACGTGAATGATTAGTAACTGTAGGAAAACGGGTGTGAAGAAAAACATCATCAATGATTGATAAGCGTGAAAACATCGACCACTAGAACGCAAAGAATACCGCGGTAATTGGAATATGGGACTAGGAGGCCAAGAATTACAGCTGCATGCGTTTCACGTTCTATTATCGGTCTATTCTTTTATTAAAGTATTACAGTATGGGCTGATGGCAATTGTAAAGCCTAATCGACTTTTAAATCAAAAGAAGACAACATGTATAAAATCTGTCATACCCAACGTGAAAAAAATATCTTTAAAACCGAGGAATTGGAACTGGTCAAAACTACTGTATTCGTGGGTATAACTTTAGATGATAAATTGCAATTGGGACCTCATATAGTGAATTTCTCATGTAGACATAGTTCTGCGGTTTTAGCAAGATGGAAAATCCGACCATTAACAGACATAAAAACTGCGTGGCTATTTTATTTCAACTACCTTCACAGCGTTGTGTTATATGATATTTTACTGCAAGAGAATGCTGCTGACATAAATACAATTTTTACTTCCTAGAAAAAGGCTATTTGAAAAAGGCGATTATTAAAATGACAGGAATCTTTAGAACAAAAATTTATAAAAAATATAATAATGACTGTCAATATGTCTATAATATATTATTTATGTTCACCAATAAAACCGATGTTCAGGAAAATGTCTGATGTTTTTGGTGACTAGCATAATGAACTTGCTAAGTTTATTTAGTTATAAGATCCGTTTTGTGCCAGCAGACTAGTATTAAAGTAAGATATTCAATGACCTATTACGTAAAGTAAGATTTTAAATGACTCTTATAACACTAGTTTATAGGTTCATTAATCATTTATGTAAAATTGTTATTAGCAAAGCCCTACTCTTCGATTTTTTTATTGTTTTGACGATTTAAAAATGCCTATGAAAGGTTTATTTAAATAAATATATATTAGACTTTGACTTCATTTTATTCTACTCGCATAAAAAGTTGTTTTTGATATGATTTTCGTAATGGTTAGATGAATACATTATGCCAAAGTAATTCTTGCTTGGATTCTCAATAACTTATAAGTACCATAACTTGACTCCACTAGTTTATCTGTTATTATTTCACGGGTCAAACAGCAAAGCAATTTTGATAAAATGTTTGATTGGCTGTCTATTGTGATCTCTCCGCAGTATTGCAGGTTGAAAGTTAGCTGATATTTATTTTAACAAAATAAAAATACATTTAATTACATCGCAAATAAATTTAAATTATTTTGAGAATAACATCCTGTATATTAATAAGCCCTTAGTTCTAAAAGCCCTCGCGTAGCAAGTTAGCTTTCCGTAATGATATTAATTTATTCTCACCCGGTGCTACAGTTATGCATTAGTTAAGAGTGCTACGATTGCAGCGCTACGATTGCTACGAACTACGTCTCAACTGATATGGACTAATACAGTTTCAATTACATGCAAGAAAATTATAGGTATATATTGCACGTCATAATTATATAAATACCTTACAGATCTTCGACCGTGACGCTGGCTGTGGATTTATTTTTATCGCGTCCTTTTGTTAATCCGGAATTAAATTTCAGGAAATCGTATTTATAAAATATAATTAATGATAATAATTTATTGTGACTTTTTTCCTGGGAAATGATATTTGATATTATATCGATATTATATTATGATATTCGAAGCTGTAGATAACTGCCAAAATATTTTTATCTTGGCTCATTTTAAAGATATTTTTTTGTACATCGACTACAATGTTGCATATTCTAGATAATTTTATTTCTCGCCTGTATGTGGTTCCTCTAGTAACATCCTAGTCCTAACATTCACAATCTATCATACTTCATTCCATACTCTTACATAGCGGCTCTATGCTCTGTAAATCTTTTTAGGTCTACAAAAGTTATAGTAAATATTGGTTCTATAGTTGAGTTTCAAAGAGAAAGCTGACAAAGCGTTATTTATCGAGCTGAGAGTTCCATCTAAGACTGTGTGCAGTACAAATGGAAGAGATTGTATCAGAGCAAACAAGTGAACGCGAGCTCGCTACGCGCAATGCTGCGGTGTCTTGACTGGAAATTTGGTTTGTTTATGCTTTCAGCAGCTTGCCATAACTTCGCGCGCGCTGAATTAACTAGTGATAGTTCCAATAGTGTACCTTCTGCCCCAAGATTCGTAGGTTCGATCGTCATGCAAGGTGATGGCCTTTATGTTATGAATATTTGCATTTGTATTGTGTCTGGGTGAATGTATTTAAGCATTATAATTGTACGATATATTCTATTCATTTAGTATCATTATTAACTTAGATCGTGTTCTGTGGGTTTTTATCCGGCAAAAATATCCATGGGATGTATGTATCCAATTTTGTCAATATCAGTTTACGTCGCGGCGGGATTGACAGACCCGGGTTTGACATAAATATAATTTTCAAAAACAAATTTCAAACTATTGCAGTGTTTGTGCTGTCGGTAAGTGGTTTCCACTCTAGAACTATTGGGCGTAAATACCCTCTAGTTCTGTGTGCTATGTACTCTATCCACTTAAACTTGGTAATTCGACGAGCTAAATTGGTAACTCTTGTTCATATTCAGTTCTCCATATTTCTAATTAGATCAGAGACTTTTCTCTAAACTAAGAGTTTATAGTTCGATAGAAATTTCATGCAATATTTATACCTTGATTATTTTTATTTAGAACTAGCGGACCCGATAGACTTTGTTCTGTCAAACAGATTTGTGTTCCTACTTATTTTATGGTCAGGACAAAAATTTTACTGTACAGAATCGTCATCCTGGTGGTAGGGCATTGTGAATAAAAAATAATTAAATAAAAAATATGTATGTAGTGAATTTAAAAGTAAACAATCGCTTTATTCTTAATCATGTGAATCAATTAACAAAAATCAGTTTGATTTTCATTGTAGTGTTCTGTAATATACGATGTTTTTGTTGGATTATCTAACATAGACAAACAAATATAATGGTTTTACAACACGGGAACAGGCAACATAAAATTGATTATGTGAGAAACATAGGTTTACCAGATAATTACCACAAACACTTAATGATTACCCCTGGGACTTGTTTATGGTCATAGTAAAAGCAAGTCGCACTGGAAACTGTAGTCGTTTAAACTCAAAGTGCACACCAGTCGGAAACATTGGGATATGCGGTATGAGAACATCTTCTCCTTTATACTTTCCTTTCAGTATAGTTGCTTCTATCGTGTTGTTTAGTATTTTTTTATCGCTAACCGTGTGCCGTTGCAAAGACGCGGCTGGGTGATATTTCGCAACATTATAACTACCGATCTAACGTTAAATGAAGATTGTGAGAAGGCAATCTTGGCAAATCCAGCGAGTTTACAAATTTCGGTGGATAGTTGACTTAATCATCTTTTGATTCGATTTATATATCCTCGATTCGCCCGTTATTTGTTCTTAAATTTTAAAATTTATTTAATTAAATACGATGTTTGCTGCAAAAAAGCCAATATAGCTCGTTCGCTATTACCAATTAAGGTTCCTGTAATTTCGAGAAGAATCTGGAAACACCTTCTGAATAAGTTCATCTTCTGATTGAGTTAAGTAACAAGAACTTTGCGGAAAGTTGCAGCCAGTGAACTTGTCTGTAGGAAATTTGCCATTACCTTTGTCAATGAGTTTTTTAGAGATTATGTTTCCATATTTGTCATTTTGCAATTCGTCACGCATATTCTTGCTTAAATGAAGTACTTTGATATGAATCTACAAATTGGAGGAGTTTAGACATGCATTGAGTTCATTAACTGGCGTTGATCATGGAATCACTGGCAATATTTGACGACAATCTCCTGCTAATAAAATTATTGCACCACCAAATCGGTTATCATTGCTCCATAGATCTTTTAAGGTTCTGTTTAAAGATTTTGCATGTGCCATCCTGCATTCATCTCAAACAATCAATTTACATAGCTGCAAAACCTTAGCAGATTTTGAGAGTTCCGCCATTGCAGAGTTCTTCAAAATGTTGCAGGTTGGAGTTTATTGCTTTGCATATTTAATGGAAATTTTAGTGCTGAATGAGTTGTTCAATCATCTATAAGCAAAGTTGCTGCAATTCCCGACTAAGCGAGTGCAAGTGCAATTTTATTTTGTGAGTGAATTTTTGCTAGTATTAATGAAATCAAAAAAGTTTTTCCTGTACCACCAGGTGCATTTAAGAAGTAAATCCCTCCAGTTTCATTATTTGTTATTTTCATAAGAGTATCAAATACACACTTCTGTAGTTCATTCAATAGTGGAAGATTTATTTGAATTAATTCTTTCAAAGTGTTGAGATCATATACATACAGTTTTTATCGGTGCAACTCTTGGTTCAAAGCATCATGCATTGGACGATTGGGCGCGGCAAGGCCCAATTGAATTGGTAGTTTGTTTGACATTATCAAGTACATCTCCTCAATTGACATCAATGTTTCTTTGTAAATGTCTTTACTGATTTTTATATTTGGATTTCCCATTCTATTTCATATTTGACATAAAATATTATCACACAAGATTACATCATTGTAATCATACAAATCTCCAAAAATCAATTGGGTTTGATGGCAAGCATGTAGATATGATTATAGAAAACTATGTTCGTATTAAATGAGCATGTGTTGATATTACAGCATCATTGAGAGTTTGATTACAATGAGCGTCATTTTCTAGCAATTGCAAACGTTGACAGGCTTCTCTGTAGAATCCACACAATTCACCATCAACAGTTCGTAAATTACACTAACATTGACTAATAGCAGTTGTAACGTCTTGAAAAACCTGGTTAATGTGAAGGCTGATGGTAATTGAGAAGCTTTTTGTAGTGCGTTCTGTGCTGTAACTCTTGTAGTCTATTTTCTAAATGCACAGCTTAGTGAACAATAAAAAGGGGTCCCTCATGAATAGGAAAAGAAAATATTCACAAAACTGCTTTATTACTTCTAACATAGCAACCTATTTGATGTTGGATAACTTAATCATTGGAATTCTCTACACCAATTCCAATCACAACCATATCATGGTAACCCTTTGGTTATACTCGTATGTTTGTAAATGTATTTAATAGATTTCACTGAATGGCAAGAGTCAACGTTGATGTATGCTTTGAAGATCATTGATAAAATGGATGAATATAGAACAATCCAACGATTATCTATTTCAATGTCTTGTTGATACAATTTGACAATTTTTGATCTTCCATTGTCTGCCGTCGATCGGCAACGATGAAATGGATAACCGTCAGTACCAGTGATTCCGATATTAATGTCCGTGGGTATCGTTTTGAATATTTAACATTCATCATACACGGTGAATTTTGATAACTACCTCATGCAATCCAGGATCTACTATCACATCAGGGATTCCAGCTGATATCACTGCACTTCATTTGGCCTTTTATTTACAACCAACCAAATTAAAATGTGTGCACGTGGCCATCCTCGTATCTGCCACTCCACACAATATATCCAGCAGCGTTTCTCACCAAATACATAATGTTTTACGATAAATCTATTGGATATTTAACTTTTTCTGAAGATCCTGGCTGTAATATCATAACGATCAATGGGTAATTGCCTAGAGATTTACTCTATTGATTCTATGAATTGAATTTCTATCCAGTGCAGATTGCATGTAAACTTAATGAACAAATCTGCTGCTATTATAATGGCGAGCATACGACATAGCATCTAGAGCATATTCGTGGAAGGCTTCTGATGTATGTTGCTGGAAGAATTTTCATCCGACCTACATTATGTGTTGAAATCCATTCTAAAAAATGTAAAAATATGTCTTTCTATTTGTTACACTTTAACTTAACTGATAAATCGATTTGAATATGCAATATATATTAGCTTGAACCTAAGAATAAGGGACTAGAGTAGGAGAACTCAGTCTTCAGGCGGAGCAAGTTGATTTTTTTTTGTTAATATTACCTTAAATAGAATACGGCATTTTTTTTGAAAAACCTTTAGCTAAATATAATTTATTTGCGAGTCTAGGTGCTAATAAATAGACGTCCAATATAAATAATTGAAACTTACAAGGAAATCAACCATGGATCCATTTGACATTTTAATCGGTCATACGATCTTATAAATCTTTATAAGGCCCGACTTTGAGGGGCAAGGATCCGTGACCGGCGGTTTCTGGACGAGAGCATTTATTAGCTGAGAATTGAAAGCGTTGGATTCCTTCCAAATCTTCTTCTGAGTGCTCACTTTGTAAACGGAAGTTTCAAATGGGGTGATTTTTATTTTAGGCTATCTCTTTATTTATTAATTGACACATTTATTGCTTCTGTAATAATGAAATAAATGTGTCAAATAATAATAATATAATATATAGTAGTACGTGCAACTAGGTAATTATTTGTAGTGTTACCAGCATTGATATGGGGTACCCATGACAGGTTACCAGTACCGTAAGAGGTATTCTTAACAGCGCTAACAATCGTAACTACTATTAGTAAATATAATATTAAAACGAATAACTAGATCAGTACACAAAAACAAAAAAAGCAACAAATAGCAACAAGTAATTTTTTAATAGTAAAATCGCAAACTGACTTCGTGGTAAGTCACTTAAAAGACTTGTATTACATTACGTACATCAGGCAATAGAGCAATATACTACTTAAATATATGATGTTTAACATCCAGACACAGAAAATCATAAATATTTATTATATGAATATTTGCTCTGGGTGGGATCTTTGGCGTAAAAGATATGATCACTACCAGATGGTACTAGATTGCGCAGATGCGCAATCTAGTCCGTCAATATATGTGTAATATACGGAAATGTATGCGTATCTTGTCCCTGTATTCTATTTGTTACTTTGATTAACTCAATAATTACAATTATTTATAGCTCGCATTAAGAACGCATTTTATGCAAGATGTGATTACTAACCTGTAAATATTTGTTATAGCAAGTTAAAATGTTGTGTTATATCTTTGAGGAATATAAAAAAAATCATGTCGTTGTTTATCTTGTAAACTTCTGAACCAAATTTATTTTTTCTCTTTGTATGTAGTTTAGTCCAACTTGAGAGATAAGATTTTATATATATATATATATATATATATATATCAGTAAGGGTCATGTGTAAGATGGCGGTAATTCAATAAGCATATAATACTATTAATATGAGTGGAACAGTTTTTCCCCTGTACCTGATATCGTAGGCGACTGACGTACCGGAGGCGTACCAGAGGCGACTGAGGTACCGGAACCGAAAGCTGGCTATATAGCCACCCAAAACAGCTCAAATGCAATGCACAACGCCTGGCTTGCACGGCTATTATGGATAAGTATCATTCTGTTTTAGCGAGGCCTATGTCCAGCAGTGGACGATTTGCGACTGCTTTGAAGATGACTAATAGAGTACACAAACATTGGGTAAATTTTTGTGAGGCACTTGGGATAAACCTGTTTTTTTTATTTTTCTCAAAGGAATATATAATAAATATTTGCTTAGAATAGCTGTGAGGGAGCGACATATACTTCTTCTGAAAATAATAAGAGTCCCTGCGGGACGAGACGGGCTGAAAGCGATGTTGTAATAAATAAATGGGTTGACGCGATTGTGAAAAAATTTAAATTGGAGCTCCTTTTTTGTGCCCCTACGTTTATTTTGTGTATCTAAATCTTTGTGAAATGAGTATATATATAAGAGATAATTATTTTCCTTGTTGATATGTTCTACAACATATAACTGACTTCCTAATGGTGCAGATTTCTAAACTACAAAATAAATACATAGAAACTTACTAATTTTAGAAATATTGTGTGTTTGTTATAATAAACTAATTTTGATAAAGTATAGCATGATAAAAAAACAGAGATAATGAGGGACTAGTGTAGGAGAACTGAATCTGATTCTGAAATTGTTACAAAATTGTTCCTGTGGCATAAATAAATATAAGAACGTTGATCGACAGATAATCCAAAACATTATTTAAGGTCAGCATTCAATTATTGCTAAGTAATAAGTAAAGCAATAGAATATACGTTCAGCTTTTAAAATTCGTTCGGTTCTGCCAGATAGAGAAATATTTCAGTCGTTAGAGAAGCACCTAATGCTGGCAAAATTGGCTGCCGTCCAGAACACAACCATTCTTCTTCTTGCCTATTAGAAAATAACGTGATTCGATATTTATGAACTCGATATATTAATACATTGTCTGTTTAAAGCATTAAATGATATATCAAAATTTAATAGATTGCTCGATTGTATAGCCTCCAAATCAAGATTTCACGTATAGGAAATAACTTTGGTTCTTTTATGGATGTCCTCATTTCTGATTCGATTACGCAAAGAAACTCCCAGTATTGCCCTTTCCGTAGCTCGTTAGGCTTCTTTAAGAACAAAACTAAAAGCGGGAGACCATTTTACATTGCCATTAGTCATATGTTTTATTAGTATGGTACCTGCAGATGTCTGTGTGGTATCGTCAGGCAAGAATAGTACCCACCCTGATACCAGGTGTCGTAAGGGGTATACCCATCCAAAACAATGCAGCTTAATAGGGTTAGGATGGGCAGCAACATCCTCGTTGCAAAGTTGTGCTTTGCGATTGCCATCACGCTTGCCCAGCTCTGTTTATTATGGGTAAATCCCCCCTTTTTTGAGGAGACATGTCCACAAGCAGACGTTTGTGGCTGCAATAATGATGATATTTAGTAATATGATGTATTATAATATTTTACAATTGATCAAGCTGACACGTTTGACGTTGTCCTGTCTTAACTGTAGTTAAATGTTTAACTGCGACTATGAATCTAGATATAAACCTTTCTTTCAAGTTGGATTAAAATGTACAACATCATCATCATACATTTAAAGTCTACTGCTGGACGTAGGCCTCTCCAAGAAAGAGGTAATTTTGTCCATAATTGCCGCACGGGGCAAGAGTGTTGGCAAAAAAAAGTTACATGTGTTTCAAGACTTAAAATTATACTAATTTCTATTCGAATGACTTAAAAAAAGAAGTTTCATATTATCTTTGGGGTGTTACGTTTTAAAAAATTTCAAGTTTCTGATCTTTATAGTTTAGCCCTGCGTTGATTTATTAGTTATTATAATTTATTGCTACATCATATCGACCCGTATACCCTTGCTTATAAGGCATAGTTCATACAACCGGAATCACAAGTGAAATTCAATAGCACCGGTTTGCAAGCACCCCATCACAACTATAAAGTAACCAATGTTCAAATAAGAACACTAACCAATAGTAGTTTTAGATTCTATTTTTGAATATTGTTATTTATAGAGTTGCGTCGTTATTCTCGCAAAACAGTAAATTATATAGCTAATGGCATTGTTCGCTCGCTGGAGCAAAAAGAGAGCAATATTTCTGTAGATAAAAAAATGGAGGGTATTATTCCCGATTAAACGACAAACGGTCGTCGAGTGAAATTATAAATATTACACAAAACATGAAGCATATCTTGTTATGTCAACATAACACCTTTTTATGTTAGAAAAGTATTCTCATAAAACATTTACATTTTACTTACAGAACAAGAACATTCAACAACAAATCTTATCTAATAAATAAAATTATATATACTTCAGTAAGTATTTTTCTTGCTACAACTTTATGAATTTATTTTTTGGTCAGCGTATCCTTATTCGATCTATACATGCCTAAATGACCTTGGCATTTCTTTTTTAATCTTAGTGATTATTAGATCTTTCATCATTCAGTGAATGGACTAAAATTGTATTGCGGACTGTCCATTTCGCTTTTTGCAGTTAAGTCAAATTTGTCTCACAGATTCTCTGCTTTTTAAGCTGACGTTATGTGATACGAATTTTCATTAACTCGCACTGCATTATACGCTTTCTTGTGTCGCCTGACAGACGTGCCTTCTCACATTAACCGTTCTAATGGAACAGATGTTGTCTAACGTTTATTGCTTTCTGCGCTTGCAGTCCGTTATTACTTGAGTATAGTCAATATTCTACGATCGTGTTGATGTTATATAAATTATATTTACATTCGTCATCATTGTAGTCAACTGAAGGACGTCCACTGTTGGCCTTTTCAAGAAAGGAGTAATTTCGGCCATAATTGCCACGCTGGGCAGACGCAAAGTATAGCTTGAAGTTGCTGATGCCAATCGCTGCCATGTCGATTTTAAACTACATAGTTTGAAATATATATTGTCAGCTGCTGGTTTTCGAGTCGACGCCTACGACGCCTGGAAGTACTCATTTACGTTACTGGCAATTCTCGTTAAGTGCCAAATTTTAAGCAAAACATAAACATACTGATGATGACGAGCCATTTTAAGATAGCAAATACTTTAGCTAATCTAGTTGAAGACAATTAACACGTGTTGTTATTTTGTAATTTCATCTATACGAGTATGTACATAAAAGTAGTAAATAATTATAAACTAAAAGGTGTAGGAATTTAAATTTTTTCAGGGGTTCTTTTTATAACGTAGGAGAACACTAAAAAGGTATTTTGTAAATTCACCCCCCAAGAGGGGAAAACAGGGGTGCAATGTTAGGATGAAATTTTGGCATATCATATTACTATTAGTCGCTTAAGAGTTGGTGTATTTGAAAAATGCTCAGCGCAAATATCATTTCAGTATTAAGGTTTAAAACAGTATCGTCCGGAGTTGCTTTTTTATATTAATTATACCGATTTAAACGCAATGTTTATAACAAAGGTAGAAAGCGTTTGCCAGGTCTTCTAGTTTAGTCACTCTATTTCGTAGTCCGTGGTAACTTTTCGCATATATCCGGTTAATTGCATGATAAACAATTACAACCATAACAAGAGCAGCAACGTAAAATTGTATTTTGTATGTTTCTATTTGGGAAAACAAATTCCCCACACGAGCGCAGGGAACGTTGTTGCGCTTCATTAACTAGAAATGTGCCTTGTTTTTTGTTCAGGAAAAATTAAAATTCATTTTTAAACTCATCTGGGTATGTAGGGTTACCATTTTTGCATACTGTATATAGTATACTGTATCATAGGTATACATATATTCTGGATTTACGAAGAAAATCTTTTTTTGATAGAAATGTCACTTACTCCCAGGTAGTTTCAGTGCGAATCCAATCCATTACTCAATGCTTTAATTAAAACTATTTATGTTAGAAAATTTTATGTTCAATAATATTGCCGTTGCGCTACCGTTACTCTTTTTCTACTATTTTGTTATTTTCGCTGTATGCCAGCGTTATAGCGTCACAGTGAAGTATATATATATATAGTATAACAATATTACAAACAGTATTAGTGTGTCTGTCTGACCCACAACATAGTATCATATAAAATTTCCAAAATTTTTTATTTGGCTATAACTTATATACCGCGATTAGTAGGTTCTAGTAATTTAGCCTTTAATGACACCTGGTACAGGGGGGGGGGTACTATTCTACTTTGCCGGTACCCCGCGGCAATGTAAAGACGAATGGTAATACTCTATATAAATTGCTCTGGTAGTCGCTTGTTGGACGTTTGCATCTTTATTATTAATATTATGGACTATGTATATAGTGATATATACATAGTCTATATTATCACTCTTACACTATTATATGCAGAGGAACGACTCTCTTGACTTCTCTACCGGTACCCCACGACAACATACTAAATAACTAATATCAATTATATTCATCATTATATCAGCCATTAGAAACCGACTGCTGGGCATAAGCCTCTCCAAGAAAAGTGGTTTTTATGCCCATAATTGCCGCACTGGGCAAGCGAGTTGGCGATCGCAGAGCGCAGCAATCAGCACAGGGCGGGGATAGGCAGCAGCAGTAGCAGGGGATGCTGCTACCCATCCCCGCCGTGTCCACCGTTCCAGATGGATATAGCGCCATCTGTCGGTTCTGGTACTGTACTGGTACCTGGTACCTGGTGGGAGATAGTAGTCTCTACTCTGCCGGTACCTCACGGCTTTTTTATATATTTTAGTTAGATTATTAAGTCATGGAATGCAAACATAAGAATATATCAAGGTAAAACAAAACGTATGGTAACACCAAAAGTTTTTTGTTTGTTTTTGAAACTGGATTTAAAGTACTTTGGTTTTTTACGTTGTATTTTCTGCGAGTTGCAGTGAAATGAAAAATTACATAGTTTGTATTATGACCACTGTTATTTCCACTTGAAGTAATTAGAATAAAGTTTTTTATGAGACCGGAAAGGTATAATGAGATTTTCACCAGATACATAAATCTTTGTGAAAATTTACTCTAATTCTGCATTGGAGCGTGCTTGCTTTTCTTTGGAGTAGGAATTTCTTATGTGTACTTTGCTGTAGTCGGCTCGCAATGGCAAATCATATAAGAAAATTTAAAAATGAATCAGCCATTCAGTAGTTGCCATTAGCTTTCAAGTGCAACATTGAGAGCCGGGTAAACTACTGTTAAATTTCTATTTGTCTTTCTTATGTGTGATTGATTAAATTATTTATATAACTATATATAATAATAAATTAACACAATATATAGTGTCAACAAAATTAATTCAACTTCCACAAAATATATATATTAAGTATTATATTTGTGATTTCTGTGACGACCGTAACACCAATGCATTAAGCGACTTCTCTCAGAGTCATGTAATTAAATCAGATATTGTAAGAGTTTATTTATTTATATGTACTATTCCTTCACTAAGCAAACATGAAATATCGTCAATTACTTAATTAAGCGACTTATTTCGGAAAAGACAATTTTTATTTACACCTGAAAGGGAAAGGCTTTCCGCTAAGACAAATGGCAACATCATCATTATTATCATAGCAACTGTAAAACGTCCGCTGCTGGACATAGGTCTTTCCGAGAAAGGGGTAAATTGCCCATAAATGCCGCACTAGGCAAACGTGGAGGCAATCGTAGAGCGTAGCTTTACGACAAGAAGCGAGAAACGAGCTGTTGCATTTGGGCTACACTGCTACGGGTGGGTATACCGTCATTTGTCGGTTATGACACCTGGTACAGAGGGAGGTACTATTCTACTTTGCCGGTACCCCACGGCAATGTAAAGACACATGGTTATACTCTATATAAATTGCTCTGGTAGTTGTCTTGTCGGACATTTGCATTTTTGTGATTGATATTATTATTTATTATTATTATACTCTGTAACAATATTTTATGTCATATTATTAAGTCTGTTTATTGTGAAACAAATAAATTTATTATTATAAACTATGTATATATCACTATTTTTTGTATGTACCGGCAGAGCAGAAAAGTACTTTCCTTTGTATCAAGTGTGAAATAAATGTATGTGCTCTGCGATTTACCGAGTTTGCTTAGCCTGGGTATTTGGAAAACGTGCCCACTTTTTAGGATGCCTATGTCCAACAGTGGATGTCCAACGGCTGGTATGATGATAATACTTGATTATTGTAGTATATAGATGATGCTAGTGATAGTATGACATATCATATTGTCACTAGCATCATCAATTTTTGTTCGCAGCTACTATTTGCGTAAGTGTCAATACAGTCCAGTGAAATTTCATTTTAACGCCTTTATATATATATGCCTTTGCGGCTTTATTTACGTATTATTTTTGTCAGTCAGAGCTATTTGTCAGTCAGAGCTCTAGTTGTACAATTTCATTTCGTTAGATCTCATTTTACATGTTTCGTTTTGTGATGGATTGGTAAGTTTAGCACCGCCTGTGTTCTGACATTACGACTCCATTGGACATCCGTCCTGAGTACTGAGTGCCCTGTCCGTTGCCATTTTGCAAACCACGCAAAGACCCTGAGCAATGACCTCTCGTAAGCTCGTTGGGCTATATTGAGTAAGTTCAAGGCAAGAGACAAAGTTTCGCTGTCATGAGTCATCGCTGATAACACACATTGATCAAAGTCTTTCTCTGATCTTCGAAGATGAGAGGATGTTTCGCAGTTTTCCGCTTCGCCGGACGGGATTAACTGAATAGAATTTTACTAGGTATATACCCAGTCGAAGACGGGGCGTGCCGCTAGTTTATAATATTAATATCGCTCGGGTATCCCTCAAATGTATGGTATCTTTCTTAATGAGCCCTGTCTTCTAACGCGATGGTATGACGCCGCGTCTCCCTCAAATTACGTACGCGTTCAGTATGAGAGTTTAATGTTACAACATTAATTCTACAGACAAATGTACACAAGTGTACCGTTCTGCAAAGGAAATAATAAATTGGTCGGGTTATCTATATGTCGCAGGCAAGTATTTTCCGCGACCGCACCGCCTCGAGCGCTCGAATACCGTCGTCAATGTAGCTAAAAGTACAGAAATAAATAGAAAAAATAAGTGATATAATATTTAATGTGCACATTTTCTTGTTGTTTCCTTTAATGGGTAAATTATGATTCTGTAATACACACTAATATCAAAAGTACGTATCAAACTTACTCCAAACTTTTTCCAATAGATCATCGCTTAAAATGGACATAATTTATTGGCTCACTATATTCAGGAGAATAATTGTGTTATATGATTTTAAGTAGAAATAAAGCATCTTAGTCCTTGTAATTACAAAAACATAAACAACACATATTTATAGAAATTTAAATTACGCGATATACAAGTATATTGAAGAGCAACGATGAGACACGATATGTATGGTTAAACGTTTTTCTTTTTGGTATTTAAGGGTACCTAATCTTGATAGAGTGCTGCTAGAGTCTTCAGTGTTAGATCTACTTTCAAGTAACCACAAGGAAGCCTATCGCAAGGTCCCTTGAGGAGCAATTTTACCTATACCTCTGTTACTAAATCTTCAGCATCCTTATAATTATATCAACCGTAGGGCGTACATAGGCCTACCTAGATAATCTCCAATAGGACAGATTAAATGCGGCCTGCGTCTATCCGGTTGTAATCAGATAGTCTGTCCGTGTGGGTAGGCTAGCTATGCTGCGCTTGCCGGCACGTATTGTCTATTCCATAATCTTACGATTCCATTTGATTTGATTCCAATTGACCATCGGTTTTACGTATTATGTGCCCTACGCTGCCACTTTAACTTGCTAATTCACCGGGCTATATCGGTAACTTTGGTTCTTTTCTGATTCATTCGCGCACAAAATAATTCAATTTTAATAACAAAGCTATGTTTTCTTATCAGATATTAACGGAATTAAAATATCAGGAATATCCATCTAAAACGTTATGAATTACTTTATAAGTTGCTAGGGAAACATGACCACAGTTGAAAATAGTGAAAAAGAAGTGATAACAAGTTTTTGAATCTGTGTTTGGATCATATTTGTAAATTAATATCCTTCAATGACGAGTAGCACAAAACGCTACTAAGCGTAAATGAGTTCAAATTTTAATTTAGATTTTTCATTAAGTACCAAGATGGAGGCAAATACCAGAGGTTCTCGAATCGTATGGTATTCTTGTAATATCAGAGGCACAGAGAGAGCACATACTTTAGGAGTTCCCTTTGAAAACCTAATATTTTCTTACATTACGCGTTTATTACTCGTATTTCTAATAGCTTCCGGTACGGTTACGGTTTATGTTAAATTTCTCAAATTGCAAATTGTTCCGATGAGTAAACTTTTTTTGCTTTGCTATATTTTAAATTTGAAAAGGTAGCTAATCTAGTGGTTTGGAATTTGAAAAGTGTATATAATAATGTGTATATAAAACAAAATCTGTGTGTACGTGTTTGTTATTGTAGTTACTTAACTATCATCTACACAACAATGAATTACTACAGGATAGATAAAAGATTCATCATTATCATCATATCTGCTATTGGAAGTCCATTGACATGGGCCTCCCCAAGGAAAGGGGGAATTTCACCCATAAATGCCACGCTTGGCAAGTGTGTTAGCAATTGCAGAGTGCAGCTTTCACGACGGGGATGCTGCTGTCCCTTTCCACCCTGTGAATTTTAGCTAAACTGTCTTGGATAGATATACCGCCATCTGTCGGTTCTAGTATATTAGTCGCCTTTTACGATTCCTGGTATAGAGGGAGGTACTATTCTACTCTGCCGGTACACCACGTCCACGCAGACGTATTCACTTTAGACATGATATCATGTATACATATTATTGTTCAATGTTCAGTTACACAGGGCAACCGCCTTATTTTTATATATAAAAATCGTGTTGTCCGATGAACTTCAAAACTATTCAACTGATTTTATAGAATAAAAAAAACTTGAGAGATAGGATAGTACATATTTCAATTAATAGTAGCTTTTAGTTTTTATGGAAAACATATAGTTAAGATAATACAACGTGTTTCGGATCAGTTAGTAACATATATATTATTTATTACTTACAATCATTATTTAAGCGTATGGTGATGTGAATAATTTCATTCACATCACCATACGCTGTATTACACGACTGAAAGCGAGTGTTTTCATTTTGTCTCTTTTCTATCAAAAAACCCTCTAAGCACTGACTACCAACAGAGGTAACATTACAGATAAATGGAGGCTTAATAATAAAAAAGGTTTAGGTTTAAAGTTTTGATAGATTAAAATGTTCAATTCTTTTTGAAACAGTTAACTGCTTGCTTATGTCTACATGAAATGCGAGTTAATACTGCTACATGTGCGAGGTAATTTCTACGCTTAGCACACACGTTCCTCAGAAAATTGTAATAATTCTTACATATTTTTCTTATACCTAAGGATAAAGTAAAAACCATCCGAGTTCTATTTGTACGCAGTAAGAGTAATTCAGTTTCTGTGTAACACAGCAAAGGCACTTTGTATGTTTTTGTAAGGCTTAGTTCACATAATCGTGCCGATCGGTCACTGTGTAAGATCAAATTAAAGCATGCTGAGTTATTTTATCATATAATGCTGAATTAATGTAAGCAAACGCTAGTGATCCTCAATAAATAAATAAATATGAACTAAATATTTTATTTAAACTTCTTCTTTGTTTTAATTTTATTCTCGATGCGGTTCAGTTTCCGTTCTCGTGAGAACAGATAATTCAATTTATTTAATATGTATTTAAAGATTGGAATTCTAGAAATGAATTTTGATAAGCCGCCAAAATCATCATCATTTTTTTCCGATAAATCTAATGCTAAACTACTGAGATGTCAAGTCTAAGGGGATTAGGCAAAGTCACTCATTATTAAGTGACTCTATACCAGAGCACTTCTCACGCGAAGCGTGGAAACACCTTACATAATTCTAGAGTTGGAACAAGACTGACAGCAATCACTCAAAAGCGCCTCTGAGGCACTGAGTTCCGAAAAGTGGTTCGATATACTACCTGCAGATGTTTCTACACTATACCACAATTGACTATAATATCATTCCACTCACCTCCATGGATGGCAGTCAAAAATTTTACGATAACATTGCCCTTTTATCGCTGGGACCGCTGATCTATGGAATAAACTCGATGCGGCGATATTCCCAGACCGTCACAATTTAGGGAACTCCGAGAGCAGATTTTCTATTTTCTTATTAGCTGACTACGTGCCTATGATTCGTTTACTCAGTTACTTATTCAGACGTCAACCGGGTGAAGCCGCTCACCATTGAAGCAAGTTTCGTCCGCGAAGGGTTCGTGGGAACCGAGCGGTGTACCGATGACGATCATCATAAGACGCAAGATACTGGCAAAGTAGAATAGTACCTTCCCCTGTACCAGATGTCGTAAGAGGTTACTAAGGTACCAGAACTGACAGATGGCGTAATATCCATCCAAAGTATTGCAGCTCAAATGCACAGGGCAGGGGTGGGTAGCAGCATCCCCATCGCGGAAGCTGCGCCTTGCGATTGCGAACACGCTTACTCATCGCGGCAATTATGGGCAACATTCCCCTTTTCTTGGGGAGGCGTATGTCCAGCAGTGGACTTTTGGATGGCTGGTATGATGATGTTGACGATCATTAGAGGGTGCCTCGACCGCGGCTCGAGTAGTCATTTTGGGGGCCAGAGAAGTTATTAAAAGACGAGCACAGAGTGAAATTGGTTATCGCTCGCGGGGCTGGGACTGCACAGGTACGCCGCGGTGTACTGCAAAGAATGTGTGTAAAGTGTTCATGATTATAGAGTAACAGTGAAAGGACGGCGGAGGGAGATTATTTATTGAAGTTATGCTATCAGAGGAGTCACAATTAGACATCTGACGAAGTCATATAAAAGTGATGCTATCAGACAGATTACTTATAACCTCTCACCTCACACCTTTATTTTTGTGCAGTCTCAATTATACGAATATTTCGTATTATAAGATTATACTCATATTATTAACTAGCTCACAGTCTGCGACATTTCCCGCCTGGACTTACTGTTTGGAATCTCAAGAGTATGTAGATCTTTGACGGTAAAACCACTACTGTATGTATGACACAATAAAATAATATCGTACTCTGTATTCTTAATGAAAAATAATCCTAAAGGGTGTATATGTTACCGGCCAAACCCGATTTTAGGACAAACCAGTTTTGCCTAGGCGAAACTAGTTGTTCCTATACACGATAGGATTAACTAGTATAGCCTAGTTCAAACTAATTTGTCCTAAAGCCGATAGGTTAAACCAGTTTAGGCTAGTCCAAACTAATTTGTACTAAGCCCGATAGGATAAACCAGTTTAGGCTAGGCCAAACTAGTTGGTACTGATATAAATACGCACACTTTAGGATAAACTGGTATGGTTACTGGTACTGGTATGGTTACTGGTACTGGTATGGTTACTGGTATGGTTGGTTAGGTAAGGTTAGGTTAGGTATTTATTTTGACTTTCTAGATATACTATAATGTTCAGACTAGACCATACCAGTTTATCCTGGAGTGTGCGTATTTATATCAGGATCAACTAGTTTGGCCTAGCCTAAACTGGTTATTCCTATCGGGCTTAGTACAAATTAATTTGGACTAGCCTAAACTGGTTTATCCTATCGGGTTTAGGACAAATTAGTTTGAACTAGGCTATACTAGTTAATCCTATCGCGTATAGGAATAACTAGTTTCGCCTAGGCAAAACTGGTTTGTCCTGAAATCGGGTTTGTCCGGTAACATATACATATATACTAATGTGTTATTCCAGACTATATTCTATTTTGTAAGAAATTCAAATTGATCCATTTTACCCTTCTATCAGGCCAATATTCTTTACTTTTAGTAATATACTTCTAGTTTTGAATATAGCAATATTGGTTCTTTGTTATGCACATTGATTTATCATAATTATAAGGCCTAGCTTTGGGTTTTGCAATATTGCTCTCAAGGAATATGAATCATTTATTCTACCCAAATTGCCCTTGTTAGCCGCAAATGACCAAATCTAAGATAACTGCTACCAATAAGCACTCCACAATTGTTCCCCCTAATTCGACGTGTTCCGAATCCAAGAGGTCCTCTATTACGTCCAAACTATTTGCTATATATTTTCTGGTATCTCAAATTAGCAAAGCAAATAAGTGATATATCGTTCCATTTAGTCTTTTGTTGGTGTTGTATGAGTTTTAACAGTATTTTAATACACCTAGAAGTAGATGATATATTTTTAAAAATTTTATATATAAAATGACGTGTCACGGGGTATGTCTAGGATGAACTTCTGTACTACTGAAGCGAATTTATTATACTTTTGCTTACTATGGCAGTTTGATCTACCTTCAGTGATCGGTTAGTTTATTTCTTAATTTATAATTGCCATATTTTTTTAATGATAAATATGAGTATACAATTAAAATAGAACAAATATCTATAATCTATCTATGCAAGCGCATAGTATCACATCGTCATCAAAAATATCACGATCTCCGGAACATCTGAGTTAACAGAAAATAGAAATTAATTTTCGCACGCGGTTTGTCAGGTTTTCCTTTTTAAAGCTTAAATAAAACAATTTTTTGGCAGGGGATCGGCACGAGTTAAGAATGTCATATATTGAGTTTGTGAAAAGTAAATGTTAACATGTTAACCATCCTTTTTCCTAAAATTAATTTTCAGTGTAATGTTTTGTTTTGGCCCCACCCCATCATGAATAGTCATTGCCGTGTCATCTGCATAAGGTATAATATTGCAGTTGGGTAGTGATAGTGAGTACAGGCTATTGAAATAGATTAGAAATAGAATTGGGCCTAAAACGCTACCTTGAGGTACACCATATGAGAGTACTGAACCGCTGCTAATATAGTTACTCACTTTAAAGCACTTTGACCGATCTGATAGGTAGTTATTAAAAGGTCAAAAGCCGTTCATTTTATCAGCTTTTATTTATGCATTAATAATAGAATAATCGAAACGGAGTCAAAATCTTTCGAAAAATCAAGATAAATACCAAAAACTTTTGATTTATTATCAAGATGTTTATCAATGAGCTCATTGAGTTCAAATGTAGCATCTTCAATAGAATTTTGCTTTGGTTAAGTACTTTTCCTAAAGTTTTTAACACCACAGGTAGGGCTGATATGGGCCTATGATTTCTGACAGACATTTTACTCCCAGTTTTGTAAATAAGATGGACTATTGATTTTTTAATACATCTGGAAACGTGCCTGTAGACAAAGATAAATTATAAAAATGGATCAATGATGGAATTCGGCTACTTTTAGCATTTTTGAGACTAAGAGAAGGGATTTTATCATTTCCAATAGCGCTATTATTTTTTAGGTTAAAAACTAGAGATTAAAGTTTCGATTAAAGAGTCTTTTGGAGATGAGACTTCCGCAGACTAACTTGTATAAAGAGTGGATCTTTAAACTTATATTAACTGCGGTTGCCTCGATGTCTGCCCAGCATGGCAGTTATTGGTCAACATTGAAAATTATTAAAAACCTCTTCGAAAAGTGTCTACCAATCAATGGATGTCCACGCTGATATGATTGACTCAATTGTATGTATAAATCGTAATCATAATCACAGCAGCCATAAAGAGTCCACTGCTAAAGATAGGCCATCCCTAATCCCTAGAATGGGGGAATTTTTCATTATTGCTTGGCTGGGCAAGCGTGGCGCCAATCGCGAAGCGTTGCTTAGCGACAATAATGCTTCTGCCTATCCTCGCCCTGTTCGCTACACTGCCTCGAGTGGATATACCGCTCTCCGTCGGTTTTCGGTACCTCAGTCGCATCTTGCTATAGGGAGAAGTACTACTCTAATTTAACCTGACGGTACCAAACTGCTTATATATATCATAAGTACAAAAGTCCAATAAATAAATTGGTACTTGATTTCAAGTACCGAAGTTATATTATCGTGTTGAAATTTAGCAAGTATTACTTAGCTCTCTAACTGGCCCTCAAACTCCGTAGAGGTAAGTGGTTTGCCCTCCGACTTAGTTTATTTGCTGCGGGGACCACGGCCGCGGCGATTCTGGTATTTACTTTTGGAATTAATAGAAGGATTTTATTGCTATTGAGCCCACACACTAAAGTATAACGTTCATTCGGGTTATATAGTATCTGATAACTAATATTAGAAAACCATCCGTCACGTTTTTGACCAGGTATATAGGAAATTGTATTCGTCAATACAGCGTATGGTTTTACCATAAAGTATAATAACTGTGTTCACATTCTTAAAAATATGATTAAAAACAAAATAATGCGTAATATCTAAATTTATACATCAAGGTTATTGTTTTTTTTAATATCTTCATATTCTGTAACTACGCAGGCGGGGCTCCGTGTGATAAACAGTGAAAAATAAATAAAAAAAAACTTGTTCTTTTAACATGAAACTGCAGTGAACGGAAGTCAGGAAACAAAGTTTTGAAAAATAACGAATCTTTGCGATACTTGTCCGAACCATTTCACATAAAGTACCAGGAATGGGCGAACTTTTACTATATTTATGGAAAGTTTGATTGTTCCTATTTGTTTTATGCATTCTCCCCTTAACCGCTTCGCGTGTTTGTCAGGGAACGATGGTACGTTTTTATTTTCCGTTTGAATCAAGAGACCTGGAAAGCAAGTTTACGCTAACAGTGATGAAGATTTTCGATTTGTTTTGTCAGTTCTAAATACTAGTATTTAAACTTTATGACTAACTTAACTTAATGACTTAACGGATTCAGATTTATTTAACATATTTGTTTCTGTACATTAATAAATACATTTAATGAGTTAAGGAATCATTTAACTACGTCAATAAAGCGAGATTTTTAGGATGGCGGTTGAGAAGTTCAAATCGGTTTTAAATATAATTATATGAACAATTATACATATACGTATTGGTAACATATCGTCATATTGATCTTGTGATCAAAATGCACAATTGATGTATACTATCTATTGTGCATTTTGATTAAGACCTAAAATGTATAATTAGTAGCAAAAAAATTAATAAGACTAAGCAATATATAGTAAACGCTGCCTAAAAATGATCATAAACTGAAATTTCTTCGGGAAAAACGGAGACATATTGAAACAGAAGCTAACATAGCCAAGTTTACGAAAAGGCCAAAATAAATTATGACGTTACTGACACAACGAAAGGTAACCATTTGCTTGTATCTACAAAAGGAAAATTTATATCCTTTCATATTGACATGGGTCTCTCAGGGTCTTATAAAAAAACAAAAGATATCTATGTCATCAAATCAACGCGTGACTTGTACCGGGGCGTTTCTCCAATAAGTTCTTTCTTCCCTTTTTCTCATAATTCTATTTGGTATAATAAAAAAGACGTACAAAAGGCGAAATTTTGGCAAGTGTACAAAAATGTCCTGATTTCTTATTGTGATTGAAAGAGAGTTAGCTTGCTTCCGATAAATATATACATACATAAATATACATACAATATATA